>JAGKTI010004134.1:0-16388 GCA_018397915.1 Birgus latro
ATAAGAATGTTGACAGGCTTTCTACCTCTGTTTTTTAAGTATGTACATTAGTGTCGTATTAATAAACTTCCTTGAACTACTGTCGTATACTACATCTTTAAAGGAAATGCCTTGAAATGGCCAATGGGAGCCGTCTTTTTGTGAAGGGAAGTTTTTAGAATCTTTCTGAGGTTTGTATAGTGCCATGTTTACGTTTCCTTGTTCATTCTAACATTTTTCACTTTCCCAGAGACTAAACTTTTTTTTCTTTAACATATGGTAAGCTATATTGTAAGGCTGTATTCAGAGAGTTTTCTGAGCTTACCTCATGTCGTGTATCAGAATGTTTTATACATTTTCAGTCGTGCAACAACCAAATAAGTCACGATCAAGTCCAAATGATTATCATGGAGTGTATAACATTGCCGGTTAATGATGTTATCCTCCTCCATACTGCTACCCTTCTTAACCAAGCTGGAGTGAAAAATGCGAAGACAACACACAAATTTTTTATAATAATTAACTGCTCTGGAGAGTTGTTTGTATGGAAAGCTGATTAAGGACCATCGTGAATGTTCCTCTGCCAACGTCAGGTCCAGGCTTCTAACTTGCTGCTGGTTTGCCTGCTGTTCTTGCCCTCTGTGTTACTGTGCACATTGCCTGCTGCTCCACACACACACACACACACACACACACACACACACACACACACACACACACACACACACACACACACTTAAATACAGATAAGGAATATGAAGGATTATGTGATATGTGAGGGAAAGTCGTATATTGCAGCACCAGTTGAACAGCGTGGTACTCCCAAGGTGGATGACAGACCTATTAACAGGGATAGCTGGAGCTCCTGTTTCCCACATTTAAGTGCTAGCTTCTGGTTATTTTCCTTTGCTGACGTTTTCCAGTGTTTCAGTAGCACAGACTTGTAAACGAGTAAAGCCTTCATTAAACTGTCTACACAAAACTATATGCACGTTACGCACTACACATCCTGCAAAAAAAAAAAAAAAAATGGCGACACAATATCCAGCCTTAAAGTCTTGGGAGAGGGGAGGGGGAATAATGCTCTCATCATCCGTCCCTTTCCTGTTCACGTTCAAATGAGATGCACTGTACCAAAGTTGACTCTTTCTTTTATTTTCTGCAACATTTTTGGCCTTTCCTCTAATTTCCTTTCTTTTGGATCCCACCTCTTTTCACCTGGATCTGGCATTTTCTTCTTCACTGAGACTCAGATGTCATAGCTGACTGATAGCAAACTCTTATCTGTATCCCACTGCTTTCTCTATACTATTTTTAAAGCTACAGGTGGTTGTTAATTGTATTTAAGCTACAACCTATCTTGCTATCGTGTTCCTGAACATAGACCGAAACATCTACACTTAGACTTTGGTTATCCTGTCATTCTCTGATGGAATATATATGTTGTTTACTTACTCCTTAATTCTACGAACTTTACGAAATTCTTTTATTATCTTATTTCTAAGAAAGAACACATTTTCCATTTCTCCATTGTCTGATATCTCCATTCTAGGTTATTCCAATGTTCACCACCACATTTGACACTCCTCTTCATTCACTGATTCATTTGGAGAATAAGCCTACATCTTTTCTCTCCTTAATGTCTTAGAGCAGCTTGTACAGCACTCTAACCATATCTCTGACTGCCTTAGAGATAGTCCAACATGCATGAATTTTTCCTTCCTACTAATCCATCCTCTTATTCTACTAACCTTTAAACCATGGCGCATGGCTGGAGGTGTCCTGGAGACTGTGGGTGATGTGTTATCACACATCTGCATTCCCGCCATGTTTGAAGGTCGTGGCAATATTTACTGTGTTCAACGACACAAGGTTACCTATAAATATATTCTGAGACAGGCAGCCTCTGAGACATGGTTGGAGTTAGATGTAATTTTTGTGAATATGCAGTGTCCACTTAAACAGCTATATATCTGGGAGCTCCACATTATCCCCTTACAAGCTGCCCACACTCAAAACAGCAACCCATGTATACATTTGATGGTGGTGCTGAGGTCGGTAAATGACGAAATTGGATACAATTAGCTAAGTATGCTGAGGGACCAAGCTGTGGTCAGAGTCGCTTCTCACATCTGAACACCGTTTACCCAATAGGCGAATAGTTACCTGTATTCCTCACTTTTGTAACTCACAATGCCTCCACCCAGACTCCTGGGGACACTTGCATCTATAAAAGGAAGTACTGTTGATTACTGTGTTCTTTAAATGAAGGTTTAGGTTCTCTAGTTGCTCAGACGTAATGGCGTGAAAATAGGCGATTTTTGGCATAGCCTGCATAAGGGCTCCTACAGTAGTTCTGTAACTTGTTCTGTAGCTCCAAGAAGGCCTGTGACCCTCCCCCATCCCCCAAGAAACAGCATCTGTGGCACTTTGGAGCTGCATTTTGGGAAGGTCTCAGCTAGTACGTCTGTCATATTCCCTGGAATGACTATACCTTCCATGGCCCTGTCTTTTGCGTATTAATTTTCTCATGCATAGGACCATCCATTCCATTTTCCAACCCTCTGACCAATGGTAAAAAAAAAAAAAAAAAAAAGCTTAATCACGCATGTTTAAAATCTGTCCACAAAAGATACCGGCGCCACCCCACCCATGAATCTTGTCCCTTTTTGTGTTTCTGCCTGGAGTTGTGCCAAATCTGTGATTTGCTTTACTAACAATGATTTCATTTGTGTGTTGAATGCTCCGACTCAGAGTCTCCGTGCACCTTCTGTCACAATGCAAAAAATCTTTTCAATGACTTTGCTTCATCTTCCTTCCCTCCTCTTTTCCACTTCGATGGTTCTGTATCTGTTTCTTCTACTGAAAAGTCAGAATTATTTGCCCAGACATTCTCATCCATTTCCACTTTAGGTGATTCCAGTGCTGTTCCTCTATCTCCTCCCTCTTCTCACTTCCTCACAACCAGCAACAACTTTCTTTAGTTGATATGGTTTCAGGCCTCACTGGCCTCAATACTAATAAGGCATATGAGCCTGATGGGGTCCCTCCTGTTGTTCTCATGAAATGTGCTTGGTTCTGTGCTGACTATTTATCCATCTATCTATTGCCAGACGCCTTAATTTCGTACGGGGTGGCCACAAACAAATCGCCTCCATGTTGCCCTGTCCCCCGCCATTTAACTGCCCTGCTCCCAGCTCACACACCCCTCCCCCATATACCTCTCTGCTCCATTCCCCAATCTCATCCTTGGCCTCTTCCTTCCCCTCCCCCTCTACATTTCATTCTTGACCTCCCTCTCCCTCTCCCCCCCCTCCACCTCACTCGCATACACTCTCCTCGTCAGTCTCTCGCTCTCCATCCTCATCACATGGCCAAACTACCTCATTGTGTTTCTCCTAACGCTTCCTATCACATCCACATCCACACCACAATGCTTCTTCACTTCTTCAATTGTCAGTATGTCTCTCCATGTGACTCCACATGCTCCTCTCTAATAACTTATTTCCACTGCTCTCGCTTTTGACTTGTGTCCCTCCGACAAGGTCCAAGCTTCACTTCCATACGTTAGAGTTGGTATCACAATACTGTTATGCAGTAACTTTTTCACGTCCATGGTCACTTCCCTGTTTCTTTTCACTGATTTCAAGGAACCAGCAACCTTTCTTCCTTGTTGTACCCTTTCAAGCACTTCACTCTCTAAACTTCCATCCTTACTGATCACATTACCCAAGTACTTAAATGCACTCACTTTTTCCATTTCCTCCTTATCCAGCCTCACTGTACATTCACTGACTTCATTTCTCTCAAAGACCATAACTTTACTCTTCCCAACATTCACCTTTAGATTCCGTTTCTTGCACACTCTCCCAAACTCATCCACCAAGCCTTGCAGCTCCCCTTCGTCTTCACTAAACAACATAGAATCATCTGCAAACAACAGTACAGGGAGTTTGCAAACACTGCCCTCTCATTAGGGCCACTCCAACAGCCACAGCCCCACCTTGTATCTCTTTTATAACCCCATCCATATACAGACTGAACAACCATGAAGACATGACATATCCCTGTTTCAGTCCTGTGTTGACTTCCTGCCTAAACAACCTTCTCTCCTTTACCTGTTGATTTGTACCTCCCCTTCTTGCTGGAAGCTCACTCTCATTCCCATTGATTTAATATCCTGCCTTTCTAAAAATTCTAACCCATTCTTAAAAAAAAAAAATCTATCATAATCTTCATCCTGACTCCTAGTATGAGTTCTGTCAGGGATGCTACAATAGCATTCTTCTCATCTTCTTTCTAGTCTCCTGGTCATCCTCCTTCCGGGACTTTGGCGACATAAATTTTTAATTTTTAAATTGCCCTCTTATGATTCCTCTCCATTTATCTGTCTCCATGCCTAGCTTTCTGTCTGTTCATTCTATAGTTGCAATTGTAGAAAGTCACTCTTCATCTTCTAGAGCTACCGATAGTGGTTTTTTCCCCAGGGATCTGCTCTGTCACCAACTCTCTTCCCTCTGTTCACCAGTTGCCTCCTGAGTTACACAACTAACCTTATTCACTGAAAATGCTGACGACTCCACCCTTCACCTTTCCATCAGCTTTAAACATAAGAACATTAGAAGGGAGGATAACTGCAGCAGGCCAGTTGGCCCATGCTAGGCAGCTCCTAGAAGAGTAACTGAACTACTAGAATGAGATAAGGACAGCAAAGATGAAGGCTCTTCCCCGCCCTCCATACCCTCCAGCCGAAGCCGGCAGGAGAAAGTCAGAAGGAACACCAGGCAGTATATGTGGGAGGCTAATTACTATTAGTCTTTCACACAAACCTAGCCCAGATTTTCGTCTTTTTGTAGTGTATTTCACATTCCTCACTAACAGAATATGACGATGCAGTGATTCTACATTCTTTCCATAGGACTTTTCATGACTAGCATTATATTATAATATAAATCTAGTATTAAAATTTTGCATTCAAAATAGAGAGATCGTAATTTTAGGCTAAGTTAAAGGCAATTTAGTGGGGGCCTAGCTGGGAGCGTCTGTTATCTCTCAGAAGGTCTTAAGCGGATTAACACCGTTAATTTGGTGGCAGGATCTGAGGCAGGGTTTACATTATTCATGCTCATTACCTGAGTGGTGACCATCTGCCATCATTCCTTCTTGAAAAATTCTTTATAACAGCAAATTAATATTGAAGAGGTCTTGAATTAGTCTTAAAGAAGCCTTGAAGAAATGCTAAGGAAAGATAACAGAGACGAAACATTATCTTTTTGTGTCACTGAGCAACGTGAAAATAGTTGCAGAAAAAGAATTTTGGATCGTTAAACTTTAAAAATATAATATGGCGTCACGCCAACCTTACATTCCGTAGGATTAATAAAGACACCGTTAACCTCTTCATCTGAGGATATCTCGCTTCATTATATTCTTGCCACCTTGAGATGATTATGTAGGAATTTTAATGAAAGCTACGCCTAACCCCTCCAGGTCTGTATAAAATCTTGAAATAACAAAAACACTTTATAAACAAATACATTAAAAACTAGAATGGCACTCAGTACAGCGCATACCTCCGCCAAGGCCCAACATGCACTTGCTTTTAATTCAGTCAAGTCTAATCCAGTATGGAAAAAGACTACCTCCCTATAAAAGCATGTTTAAATCCGTTCGATCCGGAATTTTATATGGATCTGCTCCAAACTGTACACATTCGTAGGTACCAACATCCTAAATATGTCTGATTTCTTTTTTCATCAAGATCCACGCAATATTCACTGAAATATTTACGAATATGTCGAAAACGCCCTATCTCGCAATGTTAAAGAAATTGAAAAAAAAAATCCTGGATCCTCACCTTTATAGGCTACGGATCCGCACCAAAATTTAATGAAGTCTGTTCTTGGCCAAGGCCCATTCTTCTACCAAGTTTCGTGAAAATCCGTCCAGTAGTTTTTGTGTAATCTTGCTCACAAATCAACCAACAAACAAACAAACGGACAGGGATGAAAACATAACCTCCTTAGTGGTTATAAGATAAAATAAAAGACATCATGGTGGTGAAGGAGTTTCCCGGTTCGAGTGAAGGCCTTTTTAGCTTGCATTTGCTGCTACATTACTTTTTTTTTTTCAACTCTCAGATAATGCTACTATTGAAGAGGGGTTAATGAAGGTGTTCTATAATCCTTTTGCTTCTTAAAATCTCCCAGAAGCTGAATAAAATCGTCAAAAGCAATGAAGAAAAAAGCGATAATGACGTCAGGGTATTGATGGTGTTAGCACCGCTGTCTTAATGGCGGGGTCTGTAGGCAGGGTTTCGCGTAACTCAAATGGTGATCTTACCTTAGCTAGCTGATCTGCCCCCACTCTTCTCAGTCCGTTAAGTTTCCTTTACATCAATCTCCACGATGACGATTACACATTATTACAAAATGTATTTATATCTCTTATTTCTTTTCTATCAACCGATTAGATCAAATGTTGGGAGGTAATTAGCTCGTTTTGGCGCTTCCATTAGCTACCAATCCACAAGAGTCATAAGCTATACTATGGTCAATCTCATGATGTGGGTTCCCTCAAAAGAAGCATGTTGTCATCTGATTTAGTTTCGTGTGTCTTTTCGAAACTGAGAGATTAGATACAGCCTTCATTAATCCCGCTAATACACGAGGTCTTCCCTGATACGAATAAAATCGCCCATGACCAACAAAAATACATCGATACGATACCTCAGAGCATTCAGAGGTCTAACCAATCAGCAGTGGATTACAAATTTTGCACTGTATTTCGGTAGACATCATACGATTCTCCTTCACACCTGATGTTCTATGGCACCTAAAGCACAAAAAAGTTTTGGAAGTAATGTTCTGGCATAGAAAACTGACATTAGTAACCAACTTCAGCTTCCGACGGATTATTACATTTAGCTCATAGAAACTTATAGAGGCAAAAAAATGTAAAAAAAGATTAGCTCATTAATTTTGTGGGAATCCCGTGACCGTGCCCAACAAACCGGTGTGTGTGTGTGTGTGTGTGTCTGTTCACACACACACACACACACACACACACACACACACAAACTCTTCCCTTTCGATAAGTCACTCCTATAACTGAATAAAAACATCTAAAATTAACAAGAATATTGCAAGAAATACATCAAAATGGAAAGGTTAGCCTTTTTTGTAGGTCATAATTCTAGCTTCACAACCACACAGATTTATCGCTTTGGGGATACTTTTCTTTGAGTTGTTAGTAAATCAGTTGTCGAAGTGACCGTGCACCACATCCTAACCAACACACTAAGTCAACTAACACCACTACCACACCTCCACCACACTAAATCAGTCACCACATCACACCATACCACAACTACCACGCTAAATCAATCACCATTTTACACCTCACCACAACAAGCACCACACTAAATCAGCAAAAAAATCACAATGCCTCCACACTGCACCATCACACTACATTATCCAAACACCACACTAAATCATCAGATCACTACCATATTATCAACCACATTGGCATCAACCACACTGACATCACTACGAAGTTAACACCACCCAAAATCAGTCTCACAACACCCACCTCCACTACACCATATATAACAAATACCATCACCAAAACCATACTAAATTCACGAAGCACAAGCACACCAGCACCGCCACAAACCCCCCATTTATACAGCCCCCATAACACCACCACTGTCACAATACCACAACGCCATTGCATTACCGCACCACGAAAGTCTAGTTGTGACGATGAGACGACCCCCGAGAGAGAGAATCTTAGAGTTATGAGGGTACCAGTGAAAGCCCCCAGAATGAAACATACTATTCAGGCCTTATGGCGGGCTGAGGGCAAAGTGGTGAAGAACAGTCGGTGATGAAGGGAGTAGGACTAGGGCAGAATAACTATTATTATCATTATTGTTTTTTATTAAAACTTCCCACACCCCTGTGGGAAGTTTTCTTGTTCTTTTCAGTATATATTGTTATTATTATCATTATTATTTTTATTATTATTATTATGATAATAGTAATAATAATAATTATTATCATTATCATTTTTATTAAGCTGAGCCATATATATGGCAAAGCTTATTGCTTTGGTAAGTAGTATTAATATTCGCCATATATATGTCAAATTATATTGTTTCGATAAGCTTATGGTTTTGATAATTATCATAATTATTATTCTTTGCACAATTTTATCTTATATCATAAAGATATTTTATAGAAGGTACCCTGGGGGAACAAAGTACTTGTGCCAAATATAAATGACCTTGACCTATTTTTGACGGTCATATATTCCTTTCTTGTGCAAAAATTGCGTTTTTGAAATTCATATATCTCAGAAACTGAGATATAGCTATTTGGTTGAAAATCCTATGATAAAAACTTTGCTGAGAATATTAACTGAATATTTTGCTATTTAGTCTAGTAGAAAGTACCGAATTCACATCTGCTTCAGTGTTTTCTTTGTAACTCGTTTCAGAAAAAAACACAAAAGCTGTAAAGCTGTAACTCTACAGAAATATAGCTGTGGTCCCCCTTATTACCTGAAAGGAATACGGTTACAGTTAAGCACACAGTTAGTCAGTTATTGAGACAAATGTAAAATGTACCCATGCTTCATTTATTTCTTCCACACCTTTGCCTTCTGAGCTTGTTGATTTTACACAGGAAGCTACTTTAGGTTAATCTAAGTACACGTTCCAAATATGAATGACCTTGAACTACCTTTAAAGATCACAGACTTGTTTATGATGCCAAAATTTCATATACTCGTATACCAAAAATTGTTATGGTGAAGCTTCCTTATATTGGTTACACAAAAATCAAATAGGTAACATGTTATTATTATAATTATTATTATTATCAATATTATTATAATTATAATAATAATTATCATTATTATTATTGATATTATTACTATTATTATCATTATTATCTGTTTTAAAATTGCGATGGTTAACGGCTATTTAGCCTAGATACTTTAAACTTGGTCAGCATAGTCGGACAGCTGTCCATTTATTTTGTCCATATATGGTGGCAATCCGTCAACCGAATCTCAGAATATTATCATGAACGTAGAAAAGCCAGTCATTCACATTATCTGAAGAACACTTAAGACAGGAAGCGGAAATTTTATGACAAAATAGCGTTACGGCGGATGCAGGGCGGACGGGAGTATGGTTCCAATCGGTTGATTCTCTGAAACTGTCTGTGGTAAAATAAATAAATAAATAAATAAATAAATAAATGGTCTCATCTGGATATTTTTGATATTACCTAATTTTCCATCAACCATTAAAGTTAGAGGCACCAGACTTGCAGGACTTATAGACTGTGATAACCTAAGGTGACACCCACAAGATCGTTGACCTTGACCTCGCCTGGAGTTTTAAAAAATGGGACTTTCTATATATTCTGGATGTCATTTAATTTTCCACGAATAATTTAAGCTAGAGCCACCAAACTTGGTGGACATACAGACTGCGATGACCTCAAGTGACATGCACAATATAAGCGACCCTGACCTCGTCTGGGGTGAAAAATTGTGACGACTCCGGATATTCCAGATGTCACCTAATTTTCCCAGAAGGATTAAAGCTACAGCCACTAAACTTGGTGTTGACAAAAGGTGACATGCACAAGATCATTGACCTTGACTTCAAGGTCCCTTTA
This sequence comes from Birgus latro, assembly GCA_018397915.1. Taxonomy (NCBI): domain Eukaryota; kingdom Metazoa; phylum Arthropoda; class Malacostraca; order Decapoda; family Coenobitidae; genus Birgus; species Birgus latro. Next base: position 9,672 of record JAGKTI010004134.1, read on the forward strand.
TTGCTCAGCTTTTAGTAGGCAATAGCTGCGGGAAGTTGTTCTTTATCATAACTGTCCTTGGACAGTTTTATGGTGTTCTAATTATTATTATTGTTATAATATTGCTGTTGCTGCTGCTGTTTTTACTCCAATCTTGCCACAATTAATCGATTTTGGTCACTGTAGGAAGGACGAAGGGGTACAGTACTGTACATAGTAGCAGGTTACGGAATGAAGGCTAATATTCTTTTTAGTTATTTTTGTTACCTTTAGTCACTTTATGCAGAAGGAAAATAAATGCTGATAATATTTTTGCACCTTGCACTGTAATATTCCATGATTTTATATATCTTTACCATAATGCTGTGTATTCTTTACATCGATTCAGTATTTATTTTTTTTTAGTTGAACGATGACACTTGAGGCAAATGAGTTACCAGTGAGTTCCTATATATTGTGTGATATTCACATTTCTTCAAGAAACTATCATAGGTAGTTTAAAAGTTTTTATATCATAAGCATCCCTAAGGGGAGCTGAAGCACAATGTGAAGGGGAGATTCGCAGTCTTTCTGGGTTTTGATTTGTCAGGAGCAAGGTCACATCCTCTTGCCAGGATACTTCCCTTCTTCTACCCCATTATGAGTTAGTGCACCGACTTCTATTCCCCTAAAAGGTATTTTGATTGTATTGCGCCTATGTTAGTAATGTTTTTAAAGTGAAATCTGCCCTAGAAATGGTTAGATACGAGAAGAGTACAGAGCAGCTGTGTGTGTAAGGAGGGCAGAAACAGCTGTTGTCAGCATTTTGACGTCCTGGGATAAGGCAAGCCAGTCACGTACACCACCGTGATACTAAAATCCGTTTTGTAATTATTAAATAAGGTGACGAATTCTTATCCTATGCAGTATCATCCTGACACCTAGAGATTAGGGTGATCCAAGGGCAGCTGCATGATTTAATTCCTTGAAACATTCCTATGAAAAGTTTTACTTTTTCACATTAAAGTATAATACTTTTACCCTATTACTTTGCCTGAAACTATTTGAAAGTTCTAACACTTTCAGGGGAGTAAGTCATGGAGCAAGTCTTGGAGTAAATCATGGTGCAAGTTTGAATATAAGTCTGGGAATGGGCTTTAACCAAGTTCTTGCAGAGTATTTTATTTCTGACACTGGGTCCAGCATGGACATTGTCTTGTTGTTATGCAGTTCCAAGTGTTGTCCAGACCTGGAATAAGTCCAATCTCCCTGTTGTCATCTAGCATGTATGGAGAAGCAGCATATAAATAAATGACCAGTTTCTACAGTCAGGGTATTTCGCCAACGTCCTGCATTGCCCTAGTCTTCCCAGAAAATACAACAGAAAATTCTCAGAAGCCAAGAATGTGGATGTCATAAACTGAAGGGTCAGCGCTACCATGTATATCTTATACTCTTCTTCAGGTCATAACGTGGACACCCCTTAATGTTAGGTCCATTTATTATTCTGTTTTAAAACGTATTACTAATAATAGTCCTCAAATATTTCATATATTCTATAAACCCCTGTAATTTAAATGTACTGGTCACTTACTATTATTATTATTTGTAAGTGGTTTTGGTTGGGTTTTTCCCATAAGTTCATAATGGTGGCCAGTACAACTTTTATTCAACTTAAGAAAAATATCTATTTCTGAAAGGATACATGAAGGCAATATTTAACCCTTCAACATCGAGAAGCCTCTTCTTGGCTAATTATCTGCCTCACCATGATGACGTCTTTAGGTTACTTATACTTACTATTACCAGTCGATTTAATCCTGAAGATATGAGAATGCCAGTGAAACCCATCAAAATGAAAAAACAAAAAAAAAATAAAAAATAAAACATTTAGGCAAAAAGGCGATAAGAGGGCGAGGGCTTGCTTAATGACACCCTACCGAGGCTCAAACGTGCGAAATTTAACAAAAAATAGAGCTTATCCCCTGTAATGAAGGTTGGGATGATGCGAACCCTGACTAATCTACCTGGGAGGAGAAATTTGCCCAAAAGCGTGGGTGACGAATGACTACAGACACAGTGTGTTGTAACACAGTGTATGATGGCCAGTGCAAGACCAAACCATTTTCGAGGAAGAGTGCGGAGTTTTGCAAATAAGTAACAAGCACGTCAATCTGTCTCCGCCACACTGTGAAGGGGCCATTTTCCTTTCATCTATTTTCCCCCACTTATCTGTTTTCATCCCACTGACTAATATTCCTTCATGGACCTATTTCTGCCAACAGACTCATTTACACATGAACTCATTTTCCCCTCACGGACCCTTTTCTCAATTAATCCTATTTGCTCTTCATGGACCTACATCTCTCCATTGACATATTTTCCTCAAATTTCGATTTTCCTCATGGACCTACATTCTCTCAGGGACTTATTTCTACTATGGACTTATATTATTACCCATGGACCTATTCTTGTTCACTGTGGACCTATTTTCCCCATGAACTTTCTTTGCCCCTGAATCTATTTCTCTATGTGGTCGTGTTTTCTGCATTCCTCCATGGATCTATTTTTCATCGAATGACGTATGTTCATCATGGACCTATTTTTGTTTTGGGCCTAATTTTCCTCCACAGACCTATTTTCTCCAAAGATCTGTTTCTCTACATGGACGTATTTTCTTCCCATGGGGACGCACCACACCTAAAATGGGCCTATTTTTTCCATCGACCTTTTTTCCATTAGACTAATGTTTCCACTTGGGCAGATTTCCCCCGAGGTTGTATCTCCATGGACTTGTTTTCCAGCATGGATCTACTCACACTGAAATTTTAATCCATTGGGTTCTTCTGCAGTGAACCTATTTTCCTCCGTCATCTCACCAGCCACCCCATCCATCTACTTATTCATCCACCGAGGGTAGTAAGTCCAACTCTTGGCTTATATTCCGGGACGCTACACATCCACTCAGCCATCTAAAAAAAACAAGTACGGTAACCAATGTATATGACCCCCCCCCACCCACAAAGCCCACACACCCCACTTGCGTGCTCATCCACCACACCCAGCTCACCAACCTGATCCATTATGCCCACTCCATCCACATCACCTACCTTATCCACCCATCCCACTCAGTCCACCCACCAACCCTGCTCTTATGCTTCATCTACCCTGCCCACCGTCCCAGCCCACCAACTCACCAAATCATCTCACCCATCCGCCTACCATCCTCATTCATTATGCCATATCTCTTAGCATCAACAGTTTTCTGTTCCAGAGCTTCCTTACATTACATAGCATTCGAAATGCTTTCGCATTCAAACCGAAATTAAATTGCATAATTTAACAATCATCTAAATAAAATATTATAGAGAAAAAGAGAATACAAATTAATGCATAACCTTACAAAATACCTCCACCCACAACAGCAAGCTATCTGGGAATTCTGGCTCCTAGTTGAAAAGGCGTGAAAAATGGGGAATTTTCCACTAGCAGTCCTGCTTCTCAACGCTACCCCTTCCCTAATCCTTTTGTTGTCCCAATAAAATCACACAATATTTGCGAACATAATCCTTAATCCAAACTAAAATTTACCTATACACAAGACAGTCCTTCAATTTATCAGGTTTTCTCTTATGCTGCTTCTGACGACGTCCCTCCTCCTACATGCAGTGAACTCCTGGGAAGACTTGGTCCACTTCCTGATTCACTTCTTCCCTGGGGAAACTGCCGCCACCCTCTTATGCTTCAGCTCTTTTGTCCTCCTCGACATCATCGGCTATGAGTGTGCACAATTCCTCGTGGATGTTCTAGCTGTACTGTCCTGGCCCATGGTACTGCCACAGACAATTTATGTGTACCACCTTTGGGCGAGACTTCCCGCTTCCCCGAATTCGGTACGTTACATCAGACAAGTGGTCCATCACAGTGTAAGGCCCATTCCACGGGCTCTGCAGCTGCAGTGACTGTCCCTTCTTCCGCTGAGGATTATATAACCAAACTTTGCCATCATCCTTGAAACTCACCTCACTTGCCTTGGCATCATCCCAGAGTTTCATCACTTCACCTGAAATCTTCAGAGTTTCTCGAATTTGATGATTTACCTCAGCCAGTCGTTCCTGAAGATGCCTTGCATAGCTGGAGGTGTCTGTAGGCAGCTCTTCAGCAAGTGGTCTTCCCATTAACAAATCAACTGGTAATCCTAACCTGTGGCCCAGCATCACTTTTGCAGAGGTGTGGCCACTAGACTTGTGGGATGCAGATCGATATGCCATCAGCAACGCAGGTAATTTCTGGTCCCACTCCATCTGTCCTTCTACACATAACTTGGCCAGTTTTTGTCCCAGGGTCCTGTTGAATTTCTCCATCATCCCAACTGACTGCAGCCTTAGTGGGGTCGTCCTTGTCTTCTTGATTCCCTGTAAATTGCAACACTGATGGAACACAGTAGACTCAGTATTTCTACCCTGGTCTAAATGTAGCTCTTGAAGTATCCCAGAACGACAGAACTGGTCAACCAACACCTTAGCAATAGTTGCGGCTCCCTGATCGGGGAGGCATAGTCTTCTGGTCACTTTGTGAAATGCTGTAGTCCATGGTAATGTATATATAGTGGTTTTCACTTTCAGTGGGTGGCAGAGCTCCATTAATGTCCACCGTGACTCTTTCCGTCGATGCACCCACTTGATACAGCTGAAGTGGAGCACAATCACTTTCTTGGGTCCCTTCTTAGCACAGCATACACCACAGGCCTGACACCATTCTTCAGCATCCTGACGCATACCAGTCCAACAGAACCTCTGTCACAGCTGATTAAGAGTTTTCTTCACTCTCAGATGCCCACTACTTGTCCGGTCATGAATGAATGAAAAAGTGACATGGCGGCGCAACAGCAGACGTCATATGCCGCCGAGCACAAACAATAAAAGAAAATCTAAATATATAATAAAAACAATAAAAACCAAAGAGAATATCGATGCTTAAAACAAACCAGCTGTATATAAGAAACATGATAAAAAGCAAAGAAAAAACAATGCTTAAAACAAACCAACAGTATAAAAGAAACGACCAAAACTAAAAACTTGGTGGAAAGATAAGGGTTAAAACTAGTACATTATCATTAAAACACAAGCTAAAACATGGTAAAGTTCTGTACCTTGCGGAGAAGGCCCGAACGCAACACAAAGGAGAAGGTACTTCCCCCCATAACACAAGTCTCTTCCCCAAGCACTGAGGAGAGAAGGTACGAACCGTTGTTGGCTCGGCATCTAGAGAGGTACCGCCGACGAAAGTCCCCAAGACTGTGGCACTCGACAAGGAGATGCCGCACAGTCAAAGGAACCAGACAGTCATCACAATAGGGAGGGGGCGCCCTCTCCATCAAAAAACCATGAGTCAGCCTAGTGTGGCCAATCCGAAGACGGGCCGAAGCTGTTTCCCACTGTCGGGACAGTCTCACATATCCCCCATCACCCAGGTTCCGACGAATGCTGCGGAGTTTGTTCGCCCCTGTTGCATCCCACCTCCTCTGCCAGCAGGAACAGAAAGCCTCCACAGTGGCTGCACACAAATCCTCGGATGGGACACGGCAATTTGGAGAGGAAGGACGAGAGGCAGCAGCTCTAGCCAGAGAATCAGCACGCTCATTGTCCACGACCCCTACATGTGCAGGGACCCAACACAGTTGTACAGAGTATCTTCACCCGCATAATAAGAAGAGCCACTCCAAGACAGATAAAACTAGGGGATGTGACGGGAAGCCACGAGACAAAACTTGCAAGGCGCTGGCTGAGTCACTGAAAATGGTAAAAGAAGCTGTAGGAAAGCTAAAAATAATTTCAACCGCAACTAATATGGCAGTAAGATCAGCAGTAAAAACAGATGCAGAAGGAGGAAGGCTCCCATCACGGCTAAAATCACGAAAAATTATACCAAAGCCTGTCACTGCTCGGGATTTAGAGCCATCCGTATACACAGGGACTGAGTCACTGTGAATAGAGGCATGTTCCAAAAAATAAGACAGAGCTGCCTGTGAGGAAATAGATGCCTTCCTCTTGAGGAAGTAAGCACATGGTTGCACTTCTGTGAGAAGCCAAGGAGCCACTCGGGAGATACGCATTGGGCAAACAGGGGAGGACTGGACACCCAACTCCCCCATGGCAACCCTGGCTCTGTACCCAAACGGGTGTGGATAGCGAGGGTGGGTGTTATAAAAGGGGAGAAGAGCAACCTCAGAGGCAGCCTGACAACTCAATGAGGTCGGAAGACGGTGAAGGCGGTGCCAACACTGCACCACCAGGGACTGTCGGCGGAGATCCAGTGGCGGTTCGTTTGCATCAACCAATTCGTTTGCATCAACCAACAGACTTTCTATAGGGGAAGACCGGAAAGCCCCAGTTGACAGATGAATCCCAGCATGATGAACCGAATGTAGTGGTCTTAGCCGGGCCTCAGTAGCAGAAGAATATACCACACACCCATAGTCAATTTGCTCCTCACCAAGGCACGGTAAAGTCGGAGCAGGCTGGTCCTGTCAGCGCCCCAAGACAAGTGAGATAGGGTTCGTAGGAGGGACAAGGCACGGAAGCATGATAGTCGTAATGAACGGATGAGAGGTACCCACGTCAGTCTCCTGTCGAAAATGAGCCCAAGAAACTTTGTCTCGTCCATACATCGCACCCTCTGGCCATATAACCCGAGGTCTGGGTCAGGGTGAACACCTCTCAAACGGCAGAAATGTAAAGCCACCGTCTTTGTTGGGGA
>JAGKTI010004134.1:30735-52379 GCA_018397915.1 Birgus latro
ATCCGTTCATTACGACTATCATGCTTCCGTGCCTTGTCCCTCCTACGAACCCTATCTCACTTGTCTTGGGGCGCGGACAGGACCAGCCTGCTCCGACTTTACCGCGCCTTAGTGAGGAGCAAATTGGACTATGGGTGTGTGGTATATTCTTCTGCTACTGAGGCCCGGCTGAGACCACTACATTCGGTTCATCATGCTGGGATTCGTCTGTCAACTGGGGCTTTCCGGTCTTCCCCTATAGAAAGTCTGTTGGTTGATGCAAACGAACCGCCACTGGATCTCCGCCGACAGTCCCTGGTGGTGCAGTGTTGGCACCGCCTTCACCGTCTTCCGACCTCATTGAGTTGTCAGGCTGCCTCTGAGGTTGCTCTTCTCCCCTTTTACAACACCCACCCTCGCTATCCACACCCGTTTGGGTACAGAGCCAGGGTTGCCATGGGGGAGTTGGGTGTCCAGTCCTCCCCTGTTTGCCCAATGCGTGTCCCCCGAGTGGCTCCTTGGCTTCTCCCAGAAGTGCACCCATGTGATTACTTCCTCGAGAGGAAGGCATCTATTTCCTCACAGGCAGCCCTGTCTTGTTTTTTGGAACATGCTTCTATTCACAGTGACTCAGTCCCTGTATATACGGGTGGCTCTAAATCCCGAGCAGAGACAGGCTTTGGTGTAATTTTTCGTGATTTTAGCCGTGGTGGGAGTCTCCCTCCTTCTACATCTGTTTTTACTGCTGATCTTACTGCCATATTAGTTGCAGTTGAAATGATTTTTAGCTTTCCTACAGCTTCTTTTACCATTTTTAGTGACTCAGCCAGTGCCTTACAAGCTTTGTCTCATGGCTTCCCGTCACATCCCTAGTTTTAGTTGTCTTGGAATGGCTCTTATTATTCAGGTGAGGTATTCTGTACAACTGTGTTGGGTCCCTGCACATGTAGGGGTCGTGGGCAATGAGCGTGCTGACTCTCTGGCTAGAGCTGCTGCCTCTCGTCCCTCCTCTCGAAGTTGCCGTGTCCCATCCGAGGATTTGTGTGCGGCCACTGTGGGGGCTGTCCGTTCCTGCTGGCAGAGGAGGTGGGATGCAGCAGGGGCAAACAAACTCCGCAGCATTCGTCGGAACCTGGGTGATGGGGGATATGTGAGACTGTCCCGACAGTGGGAAACAGCTTTGACTCGTCTTCGGATTGGCCACACTAGGCTGACTCATGGTTTTTTGATGGAGAGGGCGCCCCCTCCCTATTGTGATGACTGTCTGGTTCCTTTGACTGTGCGGCATCTCCTTGTCGAGTGCCCCAGTCTTGGGGAACTTCGTCGGCGGTACCTCTCTAGATGCCGAGCCAACAACAGTTCGTACCTTCTCTCCTCAGTGCTTGGGGAAGAGGCTTGTGTTATGGGGGGAAGTACCTTCTCCTTTGTGTTGCGTTCTGGCCTTCTCCGCAAGCTATAGAGCTATACCATATTTTAGCTTGTGTTTTAATGATAATGTACTAGTTTTAACCCTTATCATTCAATTATATTTTTAGTTTTTTAGTTTTGGTCGCTTCTTTTATACCGTTTGGTTTGTTTTAAGCATCGTTTTTTCTTTGTATTTTATTATGTCTTATATATAGCCGGTTTGTTTTAAGCATCGATTTTCTCTGTGCTTTTTATTGTTATTATTATATATATTGATTTTCTTTTATTGTTTGTGTTCGGCGGCATATGACCTCCGCTGTTGCGCCGCCATGTCCCATCTTCATTCATTCATTCATCTTACACCCATCCATCAGGCTCCACCACCCCTAGACAGCCGTCAAAAGAGTCACTCACCTTGCACTGGAGCAATAGTTCTGATCTTGGGGGTATCAATGTAGTGTGTAGTGCCCTCACCTCACCACCAGAACTAGTACGTTTCACTGTCGTGAAGGAAACTGACTTTCCTCGGACCTTGAGCTTCATGGAGTAGAAGTCCAGCTCTCATCCCATGGACATCAGGTAGTCCAGACTAAGAAAGCAAGGATCCTCCATGTCAGCCACGTAGATTGGAAGCTCAGTCTCTTTCTTGCCCTGGCACTTCAGTCTGGACATCCAGGGGTCCCCTCAGTTCTGTGCGTTGCCCAGTTATGCCATACAGTTGTTCTTATGACACAGGCAGACGCCGATGATGTAACACACCAGACCTCACAAAAGGCTGTTCTGAGGCTGAATTAATCACCGAGGAACATCCCTTGTCATCTATTTTTCCGTCTACTCGTACACTATGAATCATAGTTCTCTTCACAGCCTGCTATCAAGGCTCAGCAGACCTCCTACATACCATACGCCTCTACATGTCACTGATTGGTAGTTACCCCTTGACACCAGCCTTCACTAGTTTTCCACTTCTTTCCTGTCTTCTGCAGCCTTCATCTTATCTTTCTTTTTCTTCTTTGGACAGTCAGAACTGACGTGTCCCACCTAACCACCAGTCCAACATGCTTTTGTTGCATTCGTAGATTTCCCTCCATTGTTCTGTTTTTGCTCCTTCTTCCATTTGTAACAATCCTCCTGCTTGTGTCCTGGCTTCCTGCAGAACCAGCAACCTCCTCTGATCTTTTCCTGTTCCCTCTTCCGCTTGTGACAGTCCTCTTTCCTATGTCTTGACTTTTCACAGTACCAGCAAGTTTATCAAATTTCTCCGCATCACATACCTGCCCCTTTCTTGCCCTGAATCCTGCACTACGACCTGCCTGCAAACTGGACTTACTGGGCTCAAATTCCAGAGCATCAGCTAGTGCTTCTTGCATGCTTCTTAGTTGTGCTTGCTTCACTTGCACTTTCAAATATGCACCATCATGAGCACCAGTGAACTGGTCCCTGAGTAGAATAGCCAACAGGTTAGGTGCTGCTCCATGGTGTGCCTTGTGTGCCATACTCTCCAGGTCATGAGCAAGCTGCTGCAGGGATTTCCTTGAGCTCGTACATGGGTCTGGAATCTTGCACTGTAAGCTCAGTTAAGTACATGGTTCCATATCTGCCCTCCAGAACTTCTACTTGGGACTGATAACTATTCCTCTGCTTCACTGACATCTGGCCAAGAATCTCCATTGCGACTCCCTTGAGGCTAGTAGCAAGCTGCACTGACCTCTGCCTATCATTTCAACCAATCTGATCAGTAAATAAACCCTTACTGCTCACAGTAAGCTTCCCAAGATTCTTTGCCATGAAATTCATGAAGTTTCTTTTTAATTGGACCCACATAATAGCCATGCACTTCACTGGTTTAGGGACTAATAATTGGGGCATCATAATTAAGTCCATGAATGAAAACTTCTGCATTCTGATTATTCAACCCTGGCATCATAATTAAGTCCAGAATTCAAAACTTCTACATTCAGATTACTCACCCCTGTAAAGCTACTTTTAGTTGCTTGGGATTCGTCAAGATTCACAATACACTATTCTTTATATGCTACCTGTGCACTAACCTGAGGATCAGCAGTGCAAGATTTCTCTGCAGCCTCAATTCTCTCTCCACTTATTTTTAGCTGGTCGTCTACATGCTGTTTGCACTCTTTCACGTTATTGCTCACCTCACGCTTCTGCTGCTGTAGCTCAGCATATACTTCCTCCTTCAACTGTTGCTATTCTTCTGTATTTCCCCCATGAATGCATCTAGCTGTTCCAGCATCGTCAGTTGCAACTCCTCCAATAGCGCCTCTTGAAGCTGTTCATATCGCTCTTTCTGTTTTTCGCTTTGTGCTTGTGGTCGTCCTCTGAGTTGTTTCTTGAACTCTTTCCGGAGAGAGAAACACCGATGTGGGACTTAGTGTGTATTGACGTTTCGCCTCATGGCTTCCTCAGAATACAGTTGCTGAATATACACCATATTTCCTGTATATATAGCAGAAGGCAGTGGAGGTGTGAGGGGGAGTGAGGTGTTGGCCGGGGGTGGTAGCGGGCAGGTAGGGTAAGGAAGGTCAGGTCCCAGGGGAAAGGGATTACAGATCATGGGACAACGACGGAGAGAAAAAGAAAAACAAGGGACAGGTGAGGTGGGAAGTCCTAAGGGAGGGGAAGGGAATGTTGGGTAAGTAAATAGAGGTCACAGGGGGAAAGGGCAATCCCAGCACAGACGTGTGTGTGTGTGTGTGTGTGTGTGTGTGTGTGTGTGTGTGTGTTGTGTGTTCGCGTGTTGTATAGGGGGGGGGGAAGAGGCTGGGTGAAGAAAGGGGATGGGGATGGATGGGGAGGAAGGAGGGATGATGTTTTGAGTTTTGGGAGGGGGTGTGTGAGGAATATTTCCTATTGACAATAATTATATTTGGCCACAGAATTCCATAAGTGATAATAATTGTGGTAATGGAACATGATATAACAGCTGCCTCAAGACATCTGCGTCTTGATAAGTCTGCTTCCTTGTACAAGATTTTTGCATTTTCCTATTTCACTACATGACCTGTATTAAATCTGTAAGCTACACATCCGTTGCTGGTGTTTTAGCGGCTAATTGCATACTTGTGTTCTTTTATTCTCTCTTCCAAATCACATCCTGTTTCACCTATGTAGACCTTATCATCTGCTCATGAAATGGAGTAACCACCTCTCTCGCCTGTGCTGCTGGTTCGTACATTGTGTCTGGCCAGATCTTCCACTGTCTGAGATGTCTTAATAATTACCTCAGTTCCTGAATTTCTTTAAACAAAAAAAAAAAACGTGCAATGCTGTGGCCAAATATACTGTCAATAGGAAATCTTCCTCACACCACCCCCTCTAAAATCAAGAATATCACCCCTCCTTCCTTCTCATCCATCCCCATCCCCTCCCTTCACCCGGCTTCTCACCCACTTATGCAACACTTGCACACACACACACACGCACACACACTCACACACACAAAATTAGGATTTGTTCTGCTTCGTTTAGCAAGCAAGGCTGTCATAAGGTCAGTGACAAGTTGGTCAGTGTTATAATACCTCCTATTTTGGTCACTAGTCTCCCTGAGGTACAGTCCATAACGGAGCTCTCTGACAGTTGGTAGTTCTGCTACAGGAAGCTCACTCTCTGACCTCTCCAGGTGATACAGATGAGTCCAAGCTCGTAGTCTGGTCTTTGCCTAAGACATTTTTGCGAAAAGCTGAAAGGTTATGACCATTTATCTATCTACAGCCAAACGCCACAGTCCTGTAAAGGGTGGTCATTTGTCCTTGAGTTAGTTGTTTTACGGGGAGGGACACTAACCCCCCCTCCAATCAACTAGCTGACACGTATGGAACACGTATGGGTTGGTTATATGGTTACCACCCACCACTGTAAATGGTTTCCTGGCTTACAGGAAACCATTTGGCTTGTAGTTTAATATAAAGGCACCTCAAAAGGAAAGGAGAACAATTGAAAATGACAGGAAAGATGGGAGAAATAGGAAGAGAGGAGGGCAAACACAGAAAATGAATGATAAAGGTGAAGGATGAAGTAAGCAGCACTACATCAAGAGAGTGGATGATGGTCTCCAGCAACTACTATACACAGCTTTGACACTGGTAGAAGTACAGAGGTCATAGTGGTAGGTGGTGGTGACCATCATCCACTCACTTGATGTAGTGCTGCCTACTTCTTCCTAGCCTGCCCTCCCCTTTTCCTATTTCTCCCATCTTTCCTGTCACTTCTTATTGTTTTTCTTTCCTTTACAGGTGGCTTTACATTGAGTGACAAGCCAAATGATTTCCTGTAAGCCAAGAAACCATTTACAACGCTGGATGGCAACCATATAACCAAGCCATACGTGCTCTCTACGTGTGAACAAGTGGGTTGGTGGAGGGTTAGTGCCCCTCCTGTAAAACAAATAACTCAAAGTCAAATGGCCACCCCTTATGGGATTATGGCGTCTGGCGATAGATAGATAGATTAATGATTGCCCATATAACACAAATGTGCGACTCTTTAATAATGTTTGCACAACAGCACAGCTGTGGCAGTGGATCCCAGTGCAGTTATTTAGGCGGTTTGACTTGTCAGTTTGCAGTGACACTGAAAATGAGAAAAATGATCTCACAAAAAAATGTTTAGGTTCTATCTCAATAGCAATAAAAAGGTATAGTATTAAAATACAGCATTGCCTTCCTTCCTGTACAATAAACCCATGCAAATGCAATCTTCAGTATATTCGTAATTTGCATAAATTTACGCGTTTTGAAGTAGGTAAAATAAATTAGAGACAAAACTCAAACATACTGTATATACATACAGTATATGTTTGTTATCCACGTAAAAATCTACCACTTGATAACTAGTTTATTTAAAGATATTGATTTTGCCAAAACTGACACACCCTATGCCATCAATACACACGCCTGCCTCCAAGCAGTATGTCTATACCCATTCATATGGCATTTATGTCAAATCTATATCTCATCTGAAAATATGACCATGATATTTGTACAGTTTCTTCATTCACTCACTCATGTATATATTCCCCCTAAACAGGTCTCTAGAATTTATTCAAATCCTTTTTCCTTAACGCATTACCTGGCAAGGCATTTTGTGAGGGGTAATCTTGACAAATGGATCTCCATAGGTGTTTTTTTCCCTACTCAGCAACGACCCCCTTACATAAACCACATTCATTTAATTCATCTCGTATCTCACATCCCAACCAGTTTCTCGAGTTTGCTCTCTTGTTATCCGCTTCAGTTCCAAATGTTAAACCAAAGTTAGAGTTTCCACCGTTAACCCAGCAGCGACGACAAAATCTTAACTCTTCTCTGACTGCTCTCCCCCGACAATGTTATTCAACTTAGCAGTGGCTTTTTGTCGTTCAGGAGCACAATACTTTCTCCTCCCAGCCACACCACAAATAAAAGTAAGAAGAAGCCATTTTTCAGTCATTTTCTCTCGACAATCCCAGCACCTCACATTACCTTTATTTACACTCTTTTCTACCCAAGCTAAAAGTTAGACTCTCTCTTGCCTACACCAGTGCAGCTAACAGCAAGAGTAAGCCATTTTTTAAAGCCGGGTTTGGGTAATAATGCCTACGGAAAATTATTTGTGGGACAAAGGATGAGATTTTTCAGTTGGCACGTTCTGCTGACTTGCTGAGGTGTGGCTTTGTTGTGCATTTCTATTCCTTTTAAAAGACTGAAATATGTGTAATATGATTCTTATTACGATTTTATTATGGCACATTATGCATAGATAAATAGACAGGTAGAGGCGGTAGCTCGATCGGTAGAGAGTTGGCTTGCGGTCCCGTGGGACCCAGGTTCGAATCGTCGTTGGTGCAGGGAACAGTTTAAGGATTTGAATTTCATTAAATCAGGCTTTACTGATCTACCAGAAGACCCGCCGACATGTCGTAAAAATGACCCCGCTAATACCAATACACCAGTCCTGTATGAGACAGCCCTAGCATGTATTCAATATGGACGGTGGGTGTTAAGCGCCGAAGTGGTGACATGTAGATTGTAGGAGGACGACTGGGCCTTGATAGCAGGCTGTGAAGCCTATGCCCAGAGTCGGACACATAAAAAAAAAAAAAAAGATAGATAAATAGATTGAATGATTGATTGATAGACAGACAGACAGATAGATAGGAATACAGACTCGAACTGGAAATTGAGAATCCAGCATACTTGGCAAGAAGAGCAGAAAAATGTATGTAAGATTCAGCAACGTCTGACTTCAGTCGGTCCAACGAGATAATAAAGAGATGCATTTTTACTTGCCTTCAGGGTCGGAGCGGCCACGGCTGCATCTTCTTATGGCGCTGAAAATATTATAGCACCTTTTCCTTAACGAAAATATTTATTATATCCTCATTCTTAAAAACATATCATCTCATTATTCACGGATATAATTAACCATTTGCCAGTTGACCTAGAAGGAAGGTGAAAATACTAATATTGATTATTTTCGTAGTAAAACATAACCTACAGATACATAAGCCTATTGTGCAATAATAGCTTTGACAGACTATCGGTTACTAAACAATATTATGATTTAGCACAAATAAGGAAGATGATTATGACTTTCCCTCACACTGTGCAAAGACGGACAGGCTTCGATGCCATGCTTTTCTTACAGCATTTTGGAAGCATGATATTATTCAGCAAGTGCTTGATATTATGCAAAGCTATTATCACACTATATTTTTTCTCCTTCTAACGAGATTCATGCTGATGCAATGAAAATTATCAATGTAAATATTTTGAAGTTCACTGCTGCACAAAACAAGTAAGTAGTCAATTTGTCTTCATTCAGAAATATATTATGCCATCACTTTATTTGCAAAAACCGAGTACCATCTCTTCTGCCATGAAAGCGGTGAACAATCTCTTCATTCACGAACATATTATGTTATTTCTTTATTCACGAGCGTACGGAACTACCTGTTTACCCTTTTGCAGTGCTAAGAATCCATGAACTGAATACAGTCAATCACTGAAAGCCAGAGTAATGCATATTATAAGTGATTACAGTTTCTTCAGAGTATGATCAAATCTTATTACGTTAGCTGACTGTAATGCTGAAGGCTTAACGAAAATAATGTATGATATCTTGACGAAAAAAGGATTGTACCATCTCTTCATTCACAAAACTGGTGAACAATCTCTTGAAAAAATAAGAAAAAAATAGTAATTAACTCCACCAAACAAAAACGGTATTAGTAGACATGCTGGTGATAGAAGAGAATTAAGAGGGTGGTGTTGCACTGGAGTGTATATTCAGATAACACGATGGAAGAACCAAAGCTGAATAAAATGTTTGGGAAGTCGATGGTGTATTCACTAACTTGACCTTTCATCCTGCAACTAGACGACCGGGAATTTGACTGAATGTCTGTCAGACGGGTATTAATCTAAACCTTTTTCGCTAGATGTAACGTACTAAACCCAAACAAGAAAATTCAGTTGTTAGAGGTAAGAAGTTGAGACAAAAAACAATTAAGATGATGGTGTTTGTGTGCTTAAAACGGTGAGTTGGGATCAACGTTTGATCCCATATGTTGCATGGAATTACTGTTCTTCTATATGGCCCAACTAACACACCATAAAAACACCCCTGCGAATTCAGTAACACCGTCTGAATATGATAATCACAGTATCAAAGCATACTGCAGATAGTTATAAAGGTCCAGTCATGAACAGATTTTCTGGCCTGTGCTGAGAGGCAGAAGCATAAAACATAGCTATGTTGCTTAGCCTACGAGGGATTTTTCAAACTAGGGCGACAAATTTTAGCTTTCATTAGCACCCATGACCCATGCTCTTATGATTCAATTTGAGCTGAATATAATCATCTGGTTTTAGCTGAAATAAATATTCAAGTTTTCCTGATAATGAGGGGTTATTGGTTGGACTGTTAACACACTTAAGCAGCAATACTTACTATCAGCTTCAAAACACGAATACCAAGGTTGTCCGTACAAAAAAAAAGGATGAACTCCCGTACGATGAGTATACGAATTGAATGAAAATTCACCGTCAGTAGCATAAATAGAAAAGAAAAGAAGGTCTCCCCCGGTCATGTACCACATACCAAGCTGAGTGGTGCTGGCAAGGCTGATTGTGTCCCTGAAGAAAAGGCCTGCTCGAAGGTTGCTGTGGGATTTCCAGCTGGCACCTTGTTGTGCACATAGTGAAACACTGATTCTGTTAACTCACATATAACGCTGGTTCACGCCCAGACTAAACATATTCGTCTAGCAGGAGCAAAATTAAACTCTTCTGCCATCATCAAACATTTTAGTTATTCGTTTTTGGAGTTATCCATCAACACCAGTCAGTGTTCCAGTAACACAGAGAGCAGGCCAGCATACTCCCCAATACAATTTCCTCTGACTGTCAACACCAAACTACACGCACATTACATACAATACTTCCTGTTCTAAATCCAGAAATAGTTATCTCAACACCCAGTCTCGAACTTCCTGATGGGGGTGGGGAAGCTCCCACCACCCAGTGATTGCCAAATGTGATGCACAGAACCATTGTCTGACTCATTTTTTGTTCATTTCAGCAACATTCGTGGTCCTTCCTCTACTGTTCTTTCTGTTCAGCACATCCCTCTTCCTCTAAACCTCACCTCTTCCTGTGACTCAACTGTCTAAGATATCTTATAGCAAACCCTTCTTTGCCTACTTTCTCTATACTCACTTCCAAGGCAATTGTGGCTACCTCGTATATATATGAAAAAGCATATCTTGATCTAGTGAATTACTTACTCTCTGGCTTTGGCTGCCCTGACGTATTCTAACTAATTATATTTGTGCTGTGTTAGTATCCCCTAATTCTACTGACTATGAAATATTCTTTGACTGTCTTACTTCTAAGATGGAATACATCTTATCAATTTCACCATTCTCTGAAATTTCCATTATTGGTGATTTCAATGTTCACCACCAACTTTGGCTCACCTCTCCTTTCACTAATCCTTCTGGAGAACAAACCTATATCTTTTCTAACTTTAATGACCCATAAGCTTGTACAGCACCCTACCCATATCACTGACTGCCTTGGGGAGACTTCCAACATAAATGACATTTTCCTTACAACTCATCCTTCTGCTTTTGCTGTTTATCTTTTCTCTCCATCGGGCTCCTCCAACTGCAACCTTATTACATTAACCAGTTACCTTACTCTAGTAAGGCCTGTGGACTCTCCCACGAAGCAGTGGCTGTGGCATCTTGGAGTTGTTGACTGGGAGGCCCTCAGACAGTGCTTCTTTGAATTTTCCCTGGAATGATTATTGCTTCCATGGTTAAGAGCCATCTGAGTGTCCTTCACAAACTATTAAGATTATTCTCTCGGGCATGGAAGCATTCATTCCGTTGTCTTATCCTATAACTAATGCAAAAGAAACCTTGGTTTAATCATGTTTGTTCTAATGCTGTCCACTACAAGGAGGCTTACAAAGGGTACGGGAACCAACCTATCAGTGAATCTCCTCTCTTTTATGTCTTTGCCTGGAGCTATGCAAAGTCTGTACTTTGCTCTACTAAAAGCAATTTCATTCATAGTAAATGTTCTGAACTCTCTGACTCAAATTCTCACGTCTTCTGGCACCTTGACTAAGGCCTTTCTAACAACTTCATCCTTCCCTACTATTTTCTGTTCTGATAACTCTGTAGCTGTTTCTTGTACTGAAAACGCATGACTCTTCAATCACACTTTCTCCTTCAGTTCCACCTTGGATGATTCCGGTGCTTCTTCTCCGTCACTTCCTCTCTCTGACTTCCTATTGGCTGAACACAAAATTTCTTTAATCGATGTTTTCTGCCACTACTGGCCTCAACACTGTTAAGGCATATGAGGCTGATGGGATCTCTCCTGTTTCTCTCGAGAACTCTGCTTCTGTGGTTATACCCTGCCTAGGTAAACTCTTTGACCTATGTCTGTCAACTCATACCTTTCCCTCTTGCTGGCAGTTTACTCTCATTCAGCCAGTCCCAAAGAAAGGTGACCATTCCCAGTCCTCAGACTATCGACCAATTGCTCTAACATCCCCTATTGATAAAGTTTTTAAAAACATTGTTTTAAGAAAATTAAGCACTTTTTGTCTCAGAATCTTTATGATCGTGAGCATGGGTTCTGTCTGAGACGCACCGATCTCCTTTCAGACTCCCAGTCGTCCTCCTTTCGAGGCTTTGGCGAAAGCTTTGACACTGCACTTGACCTCTCAAGGACTTTTGATCGAGTCCGAAGTAAATCTTAATTTCGAAACTACACTCTTACAGTTCCCGTCCTTGTATCTGTGTCTTAATTTCTAACTTCTTTTCAGGAATTTCTATAGCTGCTGTCGTAGACGACCACCGTTCTTCTACTGCAATCAGTAGGGGCGTTCCTCAAGACTCTATCACCAACTCTTCGTTCTATCAAACATTGTCCTTCTATGCTGTACACTTATCCTTATCCACTATTACGCTGACGTCTCCATCCTTCACCTATCTATCAGGTTCTCGCTGCTACCATTCAGCAGTTACTTCAACAGACAAGGGATGAGGCTATGCTATAGCCAGCCAAAAAAAGCCATGTCTTCGTTCCGAGCCCCGTAAATATTCGAACAGATAAGTGGAAGCAGCAGAGATAGCTTCACAAGTCTGGCAACTGTGTCAGACCGGACAGTGATGGGGGTGAGTGGTTTGGGGGTGGAGGTGGGGTAGTGGAGGATGTGTATGCTGTCATGTTTTGCATACCATGCATTACCATAGGGTGGAAACTGTTGGGAATAACTTACCGGGTAATAGGATTATAGTAAATTTTTATCACTATTATGTCGCTAAATGTCTACATATGCATCATCGTGAGTTTACATGTAAACATATACTGCAGTTTCATATACATGGGTTGTCATGTCTAATTCATCTTTGATATCTGGAATACTTCAGAGGACGGAATAACTATGGAGTGCGTTCATAACGAGTGCTTGGAATTTAATGAAACGTAATGATTGTGATAATATAAAACAGCGTTTATTAGTGATATCATGAATCTCTCCTCTATTTCCTGTCGCCCAATATAGATAACTGTGAAGATAGATAGACTGTGAAGATATGATTATATGCTGGTGGGTGTATATCTTGGTGTCATCACCTTGCGTAACACCGGTGGCTAGGTTTCCCTCACCCCTTTACCAAAACACTAACTACGTGTGGAAACAAATGCTTTTCTCGTTATTAGTGTGAAGGCACCGCACCGCATGTCTCTGTGCCACACCACACATGGTATGAAATATATCCTGTCGTGTTCAGAAGATAAACATACTGTACAAACACAGCTGTCTGTCCTTTATTCCCATGTTATGTGGCTAGTTGACACATGGCGGAGGGGGTGTGGTAGGAAGGTGGAGAGGGGGCGGGGTAGCACCTCGTCAATTCTTTTAATTCTTGTTCGGCTACACGTTATAGGCATTATTTCAGGTTAACGATACACTTCACTATTTACAGGTATTAAATCTAGTGGAATATCACATTTAGCACCTTTGCTGTGCGGTGTATTGCCAGACTACACTGCCAGCAATGATTACAGCACTCACACCCTCCACTACCCCACCTCCACCCCCAGTCCACTCACCCCCACCACCGTCTGGTCTGACACAGTTACCAGGCTTGTGAAGTTATTCCGGCTTTTCCACTTATATGTTCGAATATTTACTGGGCTCGGAACGAAGACACGACTTTTTTGGTTGACTATACACTTAATATCTTACTTGGTTCACATCTCTGATTGGGGTAAAAGTAATCTTGCTGTTGTTATTGCATCAAAAACTCGTTTCTTACATTTTTCGACCTGTCAAAATCTATCAAAAGAATATCCTTTGATTCTTAACAATATCCAGTTAAGTTCTACATCATCTCTGACTATTCCTGGGGTTTCATTCTCTCGGAATTTATCTTGGAATGATCGAATTACCACCCTTTTTAAAATCTGCTTCCTAGAGATTAGATGTGCTAACTGACGCCAACCCTTATTTACCCCTGCCCAGTTGTTGCCTAATACAGGAGTTTAATTCACCTCGGTGCAGAATCATCTCTCATCGGCGAGGAGGCTCTCCACATACACTTCTTCTCAACAAGGTGGAGGTACGTGCACCTCTGCCTCTTGGATGAACTGATAAATTTTTATCTATTTTCTATCCCTACTTCAATGGGTCTCTGCTCCTCTGAACTGCATTCTTGCATTCCTCTACCGTTACGGTGGGTGCGTAGCAGCCGTCCAACTGCAAGTTCTCATCTCTTTTCTGTCCAACTCTCTACTGCAAGAGCTAACCGTTACCTCCAGTTCTTCAAGTATGCAGCAGGTCAGTTCTGGAACTGTCATCCTCTGTCTGTATTCCCTACTGCCCATGACCTCCAGTCTCTTAAACATACTGTGCCCAAGCATCTCGAAATGAACGGATCCTGAATATGGCAGTCTGTTTTCTTGTTTTCATTTTTTGTTGCAGGAATCTTGCATGCTTCTAGCCATTGGCTCCTACTTCGTTGCATAGAGAGAGAGAGAGATGGCTGGAGGTAAAGAAGCGAGGCAGTCATTCCGGTATAAATTTTCCCACAGAACATCATTCACCTACAGTGAAAGACAACAGGCATTCAAACGACTTCTTGAGTGACCAGTTGAAGGCGAGGGTACTGGATCGCTTACGATAGTTTACATTATATCACTTTGGTAATGGATTTTTCCCGTAATTTGAATGTAACGCCGCTGACGTGTAATGAAGACGTCATAGCTAGTGCAATAACACCGGTCCTGAAAAGCAGCCTCCCAGCAAATATTCAGTGTTAACTTGGGTACAAATGCCGAAGACATCTGGTGTGGTGGCACAGAGAATGAACTGTCATCTTTCTCTCTCTGTCTGTTTCCTAATGCAAAGACGTCAGGTCAATGGCTCCTAACAAGTCCAACCAAGACCCGAAGTCAGGCCTCAGACCTCTGCACAAAGCTAAGTAACAGTTTTATGTATTCTAAGTACTGTACCTCTTTTCTGTTGCCATTAACATCTATCCCATAACACTACATTCTGCATAATGGCTCCAACATGGAGCCATTATGCAGTATGTTTATGGAGGACTTTATGTATATAGCTGATCAAAAGAACCATATTACTTGTTTTTTCTTTCAACTCCAGCACAGAATTATAAATAAGTATGGAGAAACCTCAGGACTGCAGTCTAACACAGCTGCTCTGAAAATGGAAAACCCGTCATTTAACAATGAAAATGAAAAAAAAATGGAGTTATTAAAAAAAAAAAAAAACAGACCAAGTACAGTACATGTATAGGTTCAATTCTTTCTCACCTCAAATCCGCCCCCCCCCATCTAACAACCCTATCCCTTAATACTTGCCCTCTGTCCCTCCCCTACCCTTTCAAGACTGTACCCCCTCAGCCTCACCTCTGCTCCCTCAGGAGTATACCCCAACTGCCCCACCTCAGCCCCATCCAACCTTTATACCTTCTCACCTTGTTCCATATACACAACAGTTACTGAACCTTCTTCCCTCGAACCTACAACCCAATAGTGAAAAATCTTGTCAAAGTAAGAAAGTACATCCTACTCCCCTGAAACAGACACATCTTATCCCTCCGAATAACAGATTCAGTCTTGACAGAGAACGACAAAATCGATGCCGGAAGAGGTAGCGCAGTGGAAGACACAGAAACAAATGTTCGTGGTGACAGTTTAGTAAGACCAAGTTGTAAGGAGACCACTTCTAGAAGACGAAAGATCAAGGGATGTGCATACGTATCTCCTTTTAACCGATATTAACACAATCAAGGACAGGATAAACCAGATTAAGAATGAGAATAAAGAATCTTTTTTTTTTTTTATGTGTCCGACACTGGGCATAGGCTTCACAGCCTGCTGTCAAGGCCCAGCAGTCCTCCTACATACCAACATCTCTACATGTCACCACTTCGGCGCTAACACCCACCATCCATACTGAACACATGCTAGGGCTGCCTCATACAAGACTGGTGTATTGGTATTAGCGGGGGTATTTTTACGACATGTCGGCGGGTCTTCTGGTAGATCAATAAAGCCTGATTTAATGAAATTCGAATCCTTAAACTGTTCCCTGCCCCAGTGAGGATTCGAACCTGGGTCCGTCGGGACTGCAAGCCACCTCTCTACGGATCGAGTTGGTAGTATGTGTTGGCTCCAATGATGTGTTTCGTAAAAATGCTGCAAGTGAACACATGCATAAATACAGGCAGCTGATAGCAACCATGAAAGAAAAATCCAACAGATGTCTCGTAACAGGCATATTACCACGACTGAATGCAAGCACTTATGATCTTAGCTGAGGGAATATGCACGGAGGCTAACATAACATTCAGTGATGCATGAGATGGTTTTGCTGGGAACCGTAGCTATTATAGGAGTGATAATGTCCGTCCCAACTAGGAAGGATCCGAAACACTAGTTGATCTGTACACCACCCTTATTGCTGTTCACCTTAAATCCAGACATTTTCAATGATGTTATTTAGAGATCAGGCAAAGCTAAAGCCTAGTTAGGTGGTAAACCAGATAGGGACACAGCTTTATGTAAGAGTGGAGGATCTAAGGCTGGAAATGCTTACCCGGGAAACCATATAGCCGAATGACCAAATCAATGTAAGGTTGACTTACTACACTTCTAACGTCTCCCTTCTACCTAAATAAAACCGTTTGGGAAGAAGAGGGTAAATAAAGACTAAATCCGCTTCTCAGTATCGAGGCTTGGGTGAAAAATGGCTACCTATTTGAATTTCATAATATTCCGATGGGCATTGATCAAGGGTAAGATGGATTCCAGGTATCGACAAGTGTGATGCATACGAAGGAGTAAGAGACTAAGGCTAGTCCGGGTTGGTGTGGGTTATCTTTGTTCCTAGGGACAGGTTTGGGTAGGATTATGTTTGTGACTTGCTTGTGTGTTTGTTTGATTATTTATTTTCGTGTTTAAGGACTGTGTTTGTATCAGTTTGCGTGTGTGTGTGTGGGGGGGGGGTTGTATTTACCTAATTTCACTTTGTTGTAGCACGCAGGATATCAGAAAGAATCGTGTTGTTTCTCGAATGTTATTGAACACGCGGATGTTCTCTCCTCCTTAGCACCTCCTCATATTTCTTTAAATAAAAGAAAAATAACAACTTAATAGTAACAACGAGGAACATACAAACCCAATAGCAGACCACTGACCTGCTTAATGGTAAGCATCATTATCCTATCTCAGTTGTGTGTGTTTTCCTACCTAATTTTTCTTACCTAATTGTATCTTTACAGGAATGAGTCAAGCTCGTACTGTCCCGTGTTTTGAACCATTATTATCATACACATGTTTGAATTTATGAACTGTTTTAGCACACACTGTTTCAACTGGTAGCGTGTTCCACGGATCAATTGCTCTATTTGGGATTCTGAATTTTCTTATGCTGTATCACCTCTATTTTTGAACAATTTTTGCAGTATCCTCATGATGTTGCTTCCCCATAGGTTATATACTCATGTCTATTTTCTCTTTTCCTGTGATGCATTTATATAGCATAATCATGTCTCCTCTTCTCCGTCTCTCTTGTAATGATGATTGGCTTAATTTTTCTAGTTTTTCTTCACAGCATAGTTCCATTAAGCTTAGTGACCATCATGTAGTGGCCCTTTGTACGTTTTCAGTCTTATCTACGTGTTTTTTGAGATGTGAATTCCAGATAACAGATGCATACTCCAGAGTTGGTCAAATGAATGACGTGACTATCTTTCTCAGCATGTCTTCATTGATATATGTGAATGCTACTCTCATATTAACAAGCAATGTGTACATTTTTCATACTTTCTCATTGATGTAATCAGCCGGAGACAGTCTGTTATTGATAATTACTCCTAAGTCCTAGTTGATAATCCCAGTCTGGTCTTTTTTCGCTTTTACCAAACTTGATTATATGGCATATGTCCACATTGAATGCCATTATCCATCCATTGCTCCAATAGAGAAACTTATTTAATTATTCTTGTAGCTCTCCACAAGAGTCTGTGTTTTAATTTTCCTTTGAATTTTTGCATCATCAGCAAACATATTTAGATTGCTTCCATTTCCAATGTTGCTGTCTGTGTCATTTGAAAACATAATTGCTGCCAGCACTGAGACCTGTGGGATTCCACTAGTCACCAGTCTCCATGATTGGTTTCCCCTTAGTGCTATTCTCATTTCTCCTTTTCTGAGAAAATCTTGCATCCAACAGTTCAGATAACCTTGGATTCCTCCTTGATGGTACAATATCCATAAAAGTCCTTGATTTGCTGCTCTGTCAAATGCTTTCTTGAAATCCAAATAGATACTGTCTACCAATCCTTCTCTTTTGTGTAGTGTTCTGCAACTCTTTCATAGTAGCTTAACAGATTACTAACATGATTTACCCTTTCTAAACCGGACTGTCATTCTGTTATCACATTGTCTTTTTCCAGATAATTTACCCAATTTGTTCTTATCAGCTTCTCTAATATCTTACTTACGACGCTGGTCAGTGAAACTAGTCGGTAACTGAGTGGATTTTGTCTATTTCCTTTCTTGAAGAGGGGGACAAAATTTGCTTTCCTCTATATATCAGGTTGTTTACCTTGTCTTAAGGATTCCTTGAATATTGAATGTATTGATCTGCTTAACTCTGCACATTCATATAATACCCAGTCTGATATCTCGTCAGGACCATTTGCTTTTCCTTTGTCTAATTTATGCAACTCTTCCTTGACTTCTTGTTCTGATATATGCATATTTGTTAATATATGTGGGAAAGCTTGCTCATTTTCCTCTCTCTTTAATCTACTTTCTGCCATAAAAACTGATTGGAATTTTTTGTTTAGTACTTCACAAATATCTTCTTCACTGATATAGATTTTCCCCTCATCTATGATGGATTGTATTTTATTATTTACTTTACGTTTACTTCGTATGTAGCTGTAAAACAGCTTCTGTTGATCAGTACTTTTATTCCATAATTTCTTCCTCAAACTGCCTTTGAGCTTCTCTCCTTATCCTTGTATAATCATTTCTTGCCTGCTTGTAGTTGTTATATGCCCTCTTGCTATTAGGTCGTCTGTTTCTTATCCAAAACAAACCTCTTTTCTCTTTTGCAATTTTACAATTGGTATGAAAACATTTTCTTATCCATATTTCTGTTTCTTTGTACAGTTGGATATACGTTTGGATTCCTATTCCGTAAAATTCAGATGACTTTTTATATGTAACATTTATTTGTCCACTTAGCTCCTTTCCCAATCTACTTCTATAAAGTACTTCTTTAGGCTATGATAGGTGTCCTTTTTGTAGTTTAGCCTCTTTTTGTATTTTTTATCATCGCTAACAATATCGTATGCAATCCTGAAATTACAATGTAACACTGCATGGTCGCTTTTGCCGAAAAAAGGGTGATAAATTATATTGTCAGTTTCATTTTCTTGCCTAGTAAATATTAAATCTAATAATGATGGTTCTCCTGGTCCTCTTTTTCTGTTGTTTTCCTCTACATGTTGAGTTACGAAAAACTACTGTATAAGATCTAGCAGTTTTTGATCCCAACAGCTTTCATAGCCTCTTACATCGTGAGTATTCCAGTTTATATTTGTGTTGAAATCTCCAGTTAGTATAATTCCTTCGAATTTTTCTTCCATTCTATATAGTATGGTTCTTAAACTCTGTATTGTACTTTCTACCAGGTCTTCACATTTCCTTCCATCCCATGTGCTGGCCTTGGGTGACATATATAAATTTGCCACAGTTATTTTCCCTTCAGATGTGTTTACCACAATTGCATTTAATTCTACTTGTAAGGGTATATCTAATTCTGTTTCTTTGTTAATATCATAACTCCTCCTCCATTTTCTTTTTTAATTTCTGTCCCTTCTCCATATATTGTATTCATCAAAATTTAAGATGTCATTGGATATCCTTGGGGTTAATTTTGATTCTGTTAGGCAAATGATATAAGGTTCCTTTTCTTTAATATCGTCTTTTATCTTTAATTACTTGGATACTATTCCATCACCAACTGAATACATCAACTTGGTCATGTTGTTTATATATATGACACTGGTTGAGTCTACTACCCTAAGGTTTTTAGTCCTTGCTGTGTATGTACCATTTTCTTACCTGCAACCCTACTACTTTAAAAAAAAAAAAATCTCTCTTTCATCTTATTTTTTAGCATTTTCTTTAAGTTTTCCTTCTTCCCTCATTTCTTTAAGTAGTTCCCATTCTTCCTGAGTTAGGCATCTTTTTTGTCCACACGTCTTTGATTTCTTCTGATTCCTTAAGTTTGATGTCCTTTTTTAACACTTCTTCTCCAGTGTTCACATTTTGAAGAGTTACTTTTTGGAGAGTTACTTATTTCTCTCATATTTTCCTAGCCTTTTAAATCCCTTTATGTGTTTCTCACAGATGTCCTCTGACACTTCTCTTAATGTATTTAATAAATTTACCATCTCCTTCTGGTCTCTAGAGATTATATTTCTTATTTCTCATTCATCTATGCCAGTGATTACTATAGATTTATTAATTTTCAGCCGATTCTTGGATCAGTTTTGAAGTTTTTCTTATGATTTCTTTCACTTCCCTCCTGCGTTTTGCTTCGACCTTGTTATTTATCTCTTGCTCAACTTTTGCGGCCTCTGCATATGTACTTTGTAATTTTTTGCAATTTCTCATCGTTTCATTCGCCTGGGTTATCTTCTCTGTATCACTGCTTTGATTATCAGACTACTTGCTTGCCAAATTATGTCTGCATGATTTTGGAACTACTCCAAAACTCTCTCATGGCTGACCACTGTACTCCTCATTTCTCTTGATATCTTTTTCAGTGTTCACCTACACTGACATCTCTTCTATTGTTGTGTCTTTTCTGTTTAGTTCCTTTACTAATTCTTCATGTTTTCCCCTTCTGTTGGTGTATTTCTTTTCTAATTTTCTCTATTTCCTGTTGAGTTTTTATTTCAATTTATTTACTTTCCCCACAAATTTATTATGTTTCTAGTTCAACCAGTTCTGGGTGGAAGTCATCATTCTGTTTTATACTTTTTTCCTTTCTTTTACCTATTAAAGACACCTCTGGTAAGTACGTCATGCTACAGAAAGATATATTCTACTTACAATATGCTGGCATCTCTCTGCTACCCGTCCGTGGTGAGGCGACACCCCTGATGTTTTGCCTTAGCTATGATAATTCCTTGGAAGTTCCGCATTTTTGCTTATAATTGTTCTGTGGTATTAAATCATTTCTTACTTTATCTCAGCATCGAACTCACTAGACTGTGGATACACTTAGGTAGGTATACCAGTTTGGAGAGTGCAGCTCCTACATGTCTGCTCCCCGCTGTCTTCCGTGTGTGTGTGTGTGTGTGTGTGTGTTAAGCAGCTGCACCTGTGTGTGTGTGTTCTCCGTGTAATATATCTTTGTCCCCCCTGAAGAAAATTCCTCAAAGCGCAAAATGTTAAATCACAGTAATCTGACTTCAAAATTCTTCCATACCTGTCGTGCAAAAAAAATTCCCCTCATACCTGAACTGAAGTTCAAAGAAAGAACACCAGGATAAACCACTAAACTTACATTACTAGTTCCCTAACAGCTGAAAATGGAAATGAATACAAAGGGAGAGATCCAGTACATTCGGGAACATAGAGCTTACTACTCCACCACTGCGTCTACTTTACACTTAGGACATATCCACTATTTTCTTCCCTGACTCATCAAAAAGAATCATTTATGGGCTGAGAAACATGCCCCAGTCTCTCTAAGCTTAAGACAATTTTTTGAAAGGGTGGAATATTTGGCTAACTTTCGCCAGTCTCCTCAATTTTTAAAAATTATCTTTGCACTCCTGATGTCACACTATTTTGATCCTAGGTCAGGACATAGGTTAAACAATCCGTTCCCTGTTGCCCAACATTTTCACATCACTACATGTCACCAGTTAGACAAGTCACCATACTGAATACTTCGTCATGAACTAAGCAACCAGAAATGTTTTTAGAGCTTTTTGCATCTTCCTGTTTCTGACATTGGACTCAATTATCATAGCTATACATTGATTTTTTTTTATTATTTCATATGATTTCAGTGTATTTTTCGTTGCTCAGTTCAGTAATGAAAACCATTTTTCATCACGTGACATGTATTCTCACAAACTATTTTTAGTTTTCAATCATATATATACAGTATATATATAT
>JAGKTI010004135.1:0-11940 GCA_018397915.1 Birgus latro
TGTACTGAAGAGGTAGAATTTGTGTCTGTGTGTCAGAGAGAGAGAGAGAGAGAGAGAGAGAGTTATTACCCTTTACATTAATTACAGGTATGTGGGCGACCCGACAGCTGACCAAGAACGAAGACCGTGACTTGTACGTACGAACCACCTTGAGGGAGCTGGTCGTCTATATCATCTTTTTGATCATTCTCTGCATCAGTAAGTATCTAACCTAATAATTCAGTTCTTTTCCTACCTGACCTGACCTAATCAAACCTAACCTGATCTAATCTAACCTTACCTAACCTAGCCTGACCTAATTTAACCTGACCTAATCTAACCTTTCCTTACCTAACCTGACCTAAGCTAACCTTTCCTTACCAAACCTGACCTAATCTAGCTTTTCCTTACCTAACCTGACCTAATTTAACCTTACCTAAGCAGACATGACCTGACTTTACCTGATGTAACAATGTAACCTTACCTGACCTAACACTGTTCATATCTAATTCAGTCTAATCTAGTATAACCTAACCTAGTATTACTCATTGTGTGGCTGATGGGTACAAATTATCTCCTTTTCAGCTGTTAGTAAAAAAAAATAGTGTTAAATCTAAGAATGCTAGTAGCAGTGTTTCTAATAATTTTCCTGCAAAACTCAACTTACCAGTTAGTAAATTTTCTCACTAATAATGTTTACATAGTGACTGTATTACTGGAGTCTTTTTAGTAAGGATCATGTGTGAGTTTGCAATCTATTTTTAGTGTTTATCTATTCCCAGACGCCTCAATCCCGTATGGGGTGGCCACAAACAAATCACATCCATGTCGCCCTGTCCCCAGCCCTTTTGCTGCCCATCTCGCAACTCGCACCTCTCTCTCTCGTAAACCTGTCCCTCCATCCATTAAATGTATTGTAGGGGCAGTAGAAACGTTTAATGTACAGCAGATGTACAGTATTCTTACGTCATATGCTTAAGACAGTCTCGGTACCATCTCAGCTGCTCTCCATTTCCACCTTGTCAACAGCTGTGATCACTGTATATTGTACGTCCATTCCTTGTTTATAAATCACTCTTTTAAAAGCACTTCATGGCCATTTAAGTTTACTCTTAAAAATACTACCGAAGTTACTGTATACTTGGCTATGTATAAAGATTGATTTAACATTTTCCCCAGTTTATGATACAGTATAGAAACACAGCTCTGTAGATGTATATAGATTTTGTACAGGTAGGCTGGTTGGTAGGCCAGCAGGCAGATATTTATAGTGTGTAGGTAGATGAGTAGGTAATCAGGTAGGTAGGTAGATATATTAGCAGGTAGATTGGTAGGTAATCAGGTAGGTATATTAGCAGGTAGATTGGTAGGTAATTAGGTAGGTAGGTATATTAGTAGGTAGATTGATAGGTAGGTAGGTATATTAGTAGGAATATTAGTAGGTAGATTGATAGGTAGGTAGGTATATTAGTAGGTAGATTGGTCAGTAGGTAGGTAGGTATATTAGTAGGTAGATTGGTAGGCAGACAAGTAGCCAGAAAGGTGTACAGACATTAGGAAATTAGGCAGGTAAGTGCAGTACAGTATACAGGTAGGTTGGTAAGTTGAGATATGTATAGGTCAGTATATATTTAGATAGGTAAAAATTTTGATAGGCAGCTAGATTGCTAGGTAGACATAGATTTGGATAAGTAGGGATATATAGATAGATAAAATAAGATGCTGTATTTAAGTAGGTTTATACATAGGTAGATAATCAGGTAGACACAAGGTAGATGGATGTGGGTTGGTTCATATGTGTACCGGACTCTGTTTATACCAACCCACCAGTGCTATTGATCCTGTTGCTAGTGCTGCTGTGTACCCATAGCCTTGTCTCTGCCCTCAACACACTGTGCTGATTTATGCAGGCTGATGCTGGTTGATTTTGTTTAGCTTTTGAGAAAAATAATAGTGTGACATTGATTTAGGAAAAAAGCGTTGAAAAAGACTCCAAGATGGTTATGGCCACATGGAGAGAATGGAGAATGAGAGACCCCTTCCCCCCCCAATCATAGATTTGCACTCCATCCTTTCATCTCATCCTTGGTCTCACCCTCCTCCTCTCCTGCTCCACCTCACTCTTATACACTCTTCTAGTCAGTCTCATATTCTCCATTTTCTCCACATGGCCACACTTGGTACTAGCAAGAATAAGATATAAAACATTGTCATTGAATTAAAGAGGTTAAGTACCATAGTTAAACACCAAGTAGTTTTCCTGAGCCGAGAGAAATCCTTGCAATTGTTGTTATGGTCCCAGGCTCATCCAAAACATGAAACCTGTGGCTGCTTGCTGTACTTGCCTCCTGCAGTCCACCATCTCCCTTCGGCACAAGAGGCCTTTTCTGTGTTACATAGAATTATCAGGGAATGGGAAAAAAAAAAATAGATTCATAAGGTTAACGTTTAAGTCCAGTGACATTTTTTCCATTTTATTTTTGCATGAGAAAAAAATTGATGAGAAGGGATTAATAGCAAAGAATAGTGTCCAGAAGGGCAACTTAAAGTGAATATTTACTGTATTCTCCCTCACTCTCCCAGTCA
The DNA here is from genome assembly GCA_018397915.1 of Birgus latro. Classification (NCBI taxonomy): domain Eukaryota; kingdom Metazoa; phylum Arthropoda; class Malacostraca; order Decapoda; family Coenobitidae; genus Birgus; species Birgus latro. The sequence continues at coordinate 2,566 of JAGKTI010004135.1, forward strand.
TGTTCAATATGACTTCCCAGATAACTTATAACCAGCGCTGACCATACTCACCTTCACTCTCTCCCCCGCAGTCACCTTCGCCATGACCTCGCAGACAATGTACTATTATACGAAGGTTCTCAATGACCTCTTCTTGGATGCCCCCTTCCCTGATACCAAGAACACCTTTAGGGGGTCAACGCAAGTTCTTGATTTCTGGCGGGTAAGTAGGATAGTGTGGAATTATTGTGTGGCATATTTTACTGGATACACAGATTGATAAATGATGAAATAAAGGTGCATTGTGGTGTTGATGTGGATGTGATTGAAAGTGGTGAGACAAATACTTTGAGATGGTTTGGGCATGTGGAGAGGATGATGAGAGACTGACAGACTGACTAGAGGGGTGTATGTGATTGAGGAAGCGGGGGAGACCAAGGATAAGATGGAGGGATGAAGTGGAGCGTTGTATGAGAGAAAGAGATGTGAGTTGGAGGGAGAGCAGCCATACAGCAGAGGACAGGGTGATGTGGAGGCATTGTATTTGTGGCCACCCCTTATGGGATTGAAGGATATGGCAATAGATAGGGAGACAATGCTTCAGTTGACATGCTGTTGGTAGTTCACCCACTTTTGTACTTATCTTGCATTGTTTCTAGGTCACATTACACATTATTGCAAGGTGGGAGAAAGAGTTGTTATTTTGAGAGAGAGGGATTTGGACCAGCATAGAATGAAAAGAAAGAGACACAGTAAGAGAGAATGTGTATGTGTGTTTTCTTACCCAGTTTCATTTTAATGGGGCAGAAATTTTGGTTTGAACTGACTCTACTGTTTAGAAAATCATATTTATATGTCGCCTCATTACTGTTCTCTGTTACTGTAAAATGTGCAGTAATTTGTATGGAAAAAGTTACACTACAGTACTTTGAAACACATCTGCAACATATAAAAAGGATTGGCTGTGTGTCTTTCCTACTGAACTCATTCACATCAGTGGTTTATTAGGTTAGGTGATTCCTGTTACCTCAGACTGATTTCATTTAACTTTTTCTAACTGTGGGGTTTGTGAAGGCTGTATCTGACTCATACAGTTTGAGAAATCACCTCCTAGTTGAATAAAATTGGAGATTGCAAGCATAAAATAAAAAATATATGTAGTTTGGTTTCATAGTGTTGGGTAATTGCCTTTTCCCCAGTTCTCTGAAAATGTGCTACTGGATGGTCTGTATTGGGAGTATTGGTATGATGAGAAGAAGACGGAGATGGGGGAGGATGACCGGAACATATTGTATGAGAACCGCTTGCTTGGGGTACCGCGCTTGAGACAGGTAAGATGGTAAGATGGTACTTTTTTTTTCTCTTCTGTTCCTCTCTCTCTCTCTCTCATGCTAAATAAGTAAGAGTGAACAATTGATTAGAAAAGTGTACAGTGTGTGTATTGTGACAGAATTAGACCTCACAAATCTGGCATAATCTAACCCAGTTGAATCCAGTCTAACCTGATCTGACCTAACTGTAACTAGCATGATATAATCCAGCCTATCCTAACCTTCTAAACTATTTCAGTCCATATTATCCTACTAAGCAGACCTGATTTATCATAACCAAAATTAGTCTCACCTAGTTTAATGTAACCATTTGAAGCCTAACCCAGCATTGTGAAACCCATCCCAGTCAAGCCTCACCCAGCAATCTTAACCCATTGTAACCCCATCCAGTCCAATCTAACCAAGCCTTTCCCAGCCCAACTCAGCCAGCCCTAACCTAACTCAGTCAAACCCGACCTGAATACAGCTCAGCTCAACAGAACTCAAGAAAAACAAACCACAACCCAACACCAACCCAATCAACCTTAGGCTGACCCGACCCAGTCCAGTCAAACCAAACCTCAACCCAATCTAGCTTAACATTATCTCATCTGACCCTGCCCAACTCATCCCAAATAAAAAAAACCAACACAACCTAGCCTAACTTAGACCACACCTAACCCAACTGAACCCAACCCTACCTAATTCATCCTCCTCCCTCTGCACACACACAGTTACGAGTGAAGGACAAGTCATGCACCATCCCGGCGGAGTTCTCTGGGAGCATCAAGCAGTGTTATGCGCAGTACTCAAGTGGTGTCGAGGATACCGAACCTTTTGGCAATGGGGACAATTCTTCTGCGTAAGTGTGGATATTTTTTCTCAACCCAAAGATTCTTCTCATGTATGTATCAGTTGTTTTTCTCATTGCAGTGAATTCTTCCATGTACATATCACTTTTTTCCCTACTGCCCTTGAATATTTCTGTGTATGCATCTCTTTTTTTCTAACTTCCCATGAATTCTTCCTTGTATGTATTGGTCTTTTTTCTTAACCCAGTGAATTCTTCCATGTATTTTTTGGTCTTTTTTCTTCATCCAATGAATTCTTCCATGTATGTCTTGGTCTTTTTTTTCTTTTTTAACCCAGTGAATCCTTCCATGTATTTATTGGCCTTTTTTCTTCACCCAGTGAATTCTGTGTACACATCTCTCTCTTTTCTTAATCCAGTAAATTCTTCCTTCAACACATCACCTTTTTCTTTTTTCTTAACCCAATTGAATATTTTTGTTTTATTTATTTTCCTTTGATTTTCCTGCTGCCAGACTATTTTATTCAGCTTATGAAAGGTCACATATTGATAGGGTTCACTGATGCTGTGGCTAAGCCTTCGTTTTGTTTTGTTTTGTTTATAAAGGCTCCAACATGCTTGCACACATCGACCTTAGTCACCTAATGGCAGCTGTTCATGCTGCTCGATCTCTGGCAGCCTCCCTATTCAGTCCCTTTTTCTTGAGGTCACACTATATGACCTCGTCCCAGGTATTTTTCAGTCTGCCTCTCGCAGCCCTACCCCCAGCATTAACACTTCTCACTTTCTGCACCTGATTGTCATCCCCTATCCTCTCCATATGGCCAAACCATCTCACTCTACCTCTCCTCATCACAATACCAATACACTCCAGTCCCTTCCTTCCTCTTAACTCTTCCATCGTACACCTAGCCCCCCAGGCCTTGCACTCAAGGACACACTGCACATCCACCTAACCATTGTCATTTCTGTATGTTCAAGCCTGTGAATATCTTCTTCCTTTACTGCCCAGGTCTCACTACCATACAACATCACACTCTTAACACATGGCACATATAAGATCCCTTAGCGTGGAGGGAGAGCCCTTTCAGTATCAGGAGAGGCAATAGCTCCCTGAACTTCTTCCAACCACTCATCACGGAACTAGCTCCAGCCCCACCTCTAGCTTATAACATGTCTCCCAAGTAAGAAAACTCTTCTACACACATGAGACACTCACCAGCAAGATCAGTCCTTTCATGCCTGATAGTCTCCACATGCTCTCCCCTACACATTGAATATATTCATCAGGAGATAGCAAGAATATAATGAGTAATACATCTCCAAACACAGTCTGTCTGTCTCTCTATCTTTCTGTCTGTCTCTCTATCTCCAGTCTCAAGGGGTAGACTTCACTGTCCATTTATTTTTATAAGTAATGGATATATTTAATCTGATTGTTTGGCCTTTTGCTGTTTATTTCTTATAGTTCAGCCGCAGCTGATACAGCTGGATATTCTTTCCATAAGACTTCTTCATGACTAGCATAAGTTAATCTATTATTGCAGCTCAGTGGTAGAAAAAGACAGTACTTAACTCTACATCATTTTCATAACACTTCTTTGTGACTTGTATCAAAAGCTAATCTGTAGTTACAGTTTAGCATTGAAGATAGAGATAAGTCAAATGAAAAGAATAAATTATAATCTAGAGCTAATTTATATACAATATACAACTGAGCAAACAAGATAAAGAGAGATGGTAATATTAGGCCAAATTGAAGTACAAAGTGTAATTTTTTTATCTTTCATTTTTCATTTATTTATTTATTTTTCTGCAGGTGGGTCTATCATTCTGAAGAGGAGTTGGATGGGTCGAGCCACTGGGGAAAACTCACTACATATTCTGGTGCTGGTAGTGTTCAGGTATGATGATTCTGGTGGTGGTGATGATGATGTTGACTACCATTTTTTAAGTTTATTGTTGTTGTCTCTATCTATCTATCTATCTAGCCAATGCCATAATCTCGTAAGGGATGGCCATTTGTCTTTGAGTTGGTGGTTTTGCGGGAAGCGTCACTAACACCCCACCAACTCACTTGTTGACATGTAGGGAACACGTATGAGTTGGTTTTATGTTTACTACCCAGCATTGTAAATGGTTTCCTGGTACAGGAAACCATTATGCTTGTCACTAAGTGTAAAGCCACCTGAAAAGGAAAGAAGAGTTGTAAGATGGGAGAAATAGGAAGAGAGGAGGGCAGACACAGAAAAAGAATGATAAAGATGAAGGAAGAAGTAGGCAGCACTACATCAAGAGAGTGGATGATGGTCACCACCACCTATTGTTGTTGTCCTGTCAGTTAGTAATCATCCTATGAGTGTAGCAGACTAATGAAGAAAGGTCTGTTGGGATCCATGATGGTATGTGTATTTACCTAATTGTGATATACAGGAAATGAGCTACGCTCGTGGGGTCCCGTCTCTGTTTCTCAATAAGTCAAATTTAGCTTTAAACTCGTTTAAGTTTTTAGACTGGACGATCTCTTTGTCCAGTCTATTCCACAGGTCTATGCATCTATACGGAAAACTATATTTCTTGATGTCCTTCAAGCAGCGCGGCTTCTTCAGTTTCAGTCCATGTCCTCTTGTTGCTCTCTTATCCCATAAAAACAGATCTTCTCTATCAATTGTATCTACTCCCATCATGGTCCTGAACACTGCAATCATGTCACCCCTCTCTCTCCTTTCCTCTAAAGATGGCAAATCCAGCCTTTCTAGCCTCTCACTATATGACAGATCTGCCAAACTGGGGACCATCTTGGTTGCTGTTCTTTGTATTCTCTCAATCTTGTTTATATCTTTCTTTTTGTGTGGGGACCACACTACTGCCGCATATTCTAACCTGGGGCGGATCATGGCCACTATCAGTTTTTTCATCATCTCTTCATTCATGTAATGGAATGCCACTCTTATGTTGGTCAAGAGTTTATATGTCTCTCTAACTATCTTGTTGATGTGTTTTTCAGGTGACAAACTATCCTGGAACAGCACTCCTAAATCTTTCTCTTCTCTCGCTTTTGTGATTGGTTCATTACCCATCATGTAGTTCAGTGATGGTCTCTTGGTGCTTTTACCCATTTCCAATATTTTACATTTTGCATTGAATTTCATTTCCCACATCCGGCTCCAGTCATGTATCCTATCCAGATCCTCCTGCAGCATTTTACAGTCCTCCTCAACCTCTACCTTCCTCAAGATCTTGGCATCATCAGCAAACAGACTTGCATAACTGTTTACTCCATCTACCATATCATTTATGTAAATCAGGAACATTACTGGTGCCAACACCGAGCCCTGTGGGACACCACTTGTTACTTCTCTCCATCCAGACATCCTGTCCTTTATTACTGTCCTCATTTGTCTGTCTCTCAAAAAGTCTTTCATCCATTCCAGGAGGTTACCCTTCAGTCCTCCTATATGCTCTAGTTTCCACATTAGTCTCTTATGGGGTACCTTGTCAAAGGCCTTCTCCAAATCTAAATATACACAATCCACCCAACCGTCTCTCTCCTGCAGCACATCAATCGCTCTTGAGTAAAAGCTCAACAAGTTGGATGTGTTTTATTGTTTTAAGATTACATGGAGTAAATGGGGAGTATGTTTTATTAAGATTACATGGAGTAAATGGAGCGTTGTTGAATGCCGTGAAGAGTATATATGAGGGTGCTAAGGCTGCAGTGCACGTAGATAGTGAACTGATAAAATTCTTCTGTCTGAATGTTGGACTGAAGTGGATGTGTCATGTCTCCATGGTTGTTCAGTCTATGTATAGATGGGGTTATAAAAGAGATACAAGGTAGGGCAGTGGATGTTGGAGCAGCCTTAATGAGAGAGGGCAGTGTTTGGAAACTCCCTGTACTGTTGTTTTGCAGGTGATACTATATTGTTAAGTGAAGACATAGGGGAACTGCAAGGCTTGATGAATGAGTCTGGGAGATTGTATAAGAAATGGAATCTAAAGGTGAATGTAGGGAAGAGTAAAGTTATGGTCTTTGAGAGAAATGAAGTCACTGAATGTACAGTAAGGTTGGATGATGAGGAAATGGAAAATGTGAGTGCATTTAAGTACTTGGGTAGTGTGATGAGTAAGGATGGAAGGTTGGAGGGTGAAGTGTTTGAAAGGGTACAACAAGGAAGAAGGGTTGCTGGTTCTTTGAAAGCAGTGATAAGAAATAGGGAAGTGAGCATGGAAGTAAAAAAGTCATTGCATTACAGTATTTTGATACCAACTGTAATGTATGGAAGTGAAGCTTGGACCTTGTTGGAGGGAAAGAAGTCAAGAGTGAGAGCAGTAGAAATTAGTTATTTGAGAGAACTATGTGGAGTTACGTGGAGAGACAGAGTGACAGGTGAGGAAGTGAAGGAGCATTGTGGTGTGGATTTGGATGTACTGTAATAGAAAGCATTGGGAGAAATACACTGAGGTGGTTTGACCATGTGGAGAGGATGGAGAGCGAGAGACTAACAAGGAGAGTATATGAGTGAGGTGGAAGTGGGGAGAGAGAGGGAGGGGGAGGCCGAGAATGAGATGGAAGGTTGGAGTGGGGAGGTATATGAGAGAGGGTGTGTGTGAGCTGGGGGGAGGGCAGTGAAATGGTAGGGGACAGGATGACATGGAGATGATTTGTTTGTAGCCACCCCTTACGGTATTAAGGCATCTGGCAATAGATAGATAAATTGTGTGTGTGTGTCTGTTATGGGTGGGTTAGTGAGTGAGTGAGTAGTTGGGTGGGTGGTTTTTGCATGTAGAGTTTTGTGTTTGTGTGTGAAAAGTGCTTAACAGTCCAGTGATGTATCAAACTGTACCCTATTTTATTCATGTTGTATCCTGATGTTTTCATTCAGTTTAGGGTAGACTTTTCACACTGGAGGTGTTAGATACAGCCTCAAGAAATTCCCTTAAAGTATGAAATGCCCTTACTAATATGAATAAAACTAGCAAGAGCAAAACTAAGCTGTACATCATTCAGGTCTGGTATGCTCACTGGTTGGGGAATCTCCCGAATGCCTATGCCTAAGTGATTTATTTTGCTTACTACACCTTTCTTTCCTATTCTGTGTTACATAAGTCCTTCCAGTATCACCATATCCTTTTCTGTGTTACATAAGTCATTCCAGTATCACCATACTCTGCATAAATAATGTACAAAAGGATATTAACCATCCAAATTTAATTAATCACTAGGGAAGAGGTGCTAGGGAGCTTCCTTACCCAACAAGAATACGGGTCTCAGATTTAAGTGGTTAAGCATACTGTACTGGAGAGAGACACCTTCATGTTGTTGCACCATAATAACTGAAATGACTCTGTTGCCTAGTTATACAAATGACCCTCAACTACCTCACTGTCCCCTGAAAGGAGAATGGTGGACTGCGGGAGGAGGACATTTTCAGTGTGCAGTCTGTTGGATTTACATTCAGATGAACTTGGAGCCACAACAACAACAACAAGCATACTGAGGGGCCCTTGACTCATATTCTTGTCGGTTAAAGAAGCTCCCTAACACCTCTTCCTTAGAGATTTATTTTTGAATATGGCTGGATAATAACCTTTTGTGCATTATTTATGCTGTGTCAGTATTGCAAGAATTTAAGTAACACAGAAGAGGAGAGTAAGGTGTAGTAAGCAAAATAAATTGATTAGAAAAGGTGTTAGGGGGTTTCCTCACCCGACGAGAATATGGGTCTTTCTCCAACTGCCTTCTTCCCCCCCCCCCTCAACCTCCACACTCTCGGACAGGAACTGGGTCTGAACAGGAGTGAGACCCAAAGCATTCTGGCAGACCTAAGGAAGAACCTTTGGATTGAGCGAGCCACCAGGGCAATTTTCATCGACTTCACCGTATATAATGCAAACATCAACCTGTTCTGTGTTATCAAGTGAGTACAGTTGAACATAGTAAATCATCAACTATAATTTACTCTGCTATGATGATGGCTCTTTTTCATTTATTTCTTCTGCTATTAGGCAGTTTAATTCAGCTTAGGAGAGCCCCCTGTTTATGAAGTGGTTAATGAAGGCTATAACTATCAATTTCTCGAGGCTGAATCGTTAGAGAGAGATAGCCTGCAGTCCTAATGGACCCAGGGTTGAATCCCAGCTGGGGCAGGGAACAATTTCAGGATTTGAATTTCATAAAAGGCACACTTTACTGATCTACCAGAAGACCTTCCGACATGTTGTAAAAATACCCCTTCTAATACCAATACACCAGTCCTGTATGAGACAGCCCTAGCATGTATTCAATATGGATGGTGGGTGTTAGCGCCGAAGAAGTGACATGTGGAGGAGTATGGTATGTAGGAGGACTACTGGGTCTTGGCAGCAGGCTGTGAAGCCTATGCCCAGAGTCAGTCACATTAGAAAAATCATTTATATAAAATAAAAAGAGTTGAATAGGCCATATGTAGTCAGCTTTCAATCCTTATGCACTTACTAAGATGGCATTTTAGTTTATTGTTGCTGCTGCCAGGCAGTTTTGTTCAGCTGCAAACATCAGTCTCATCTGCATCATTAAGTAACTACAGCAAGTCCTTGTTCTATGTTTCCCTATTTATTGTTATTATTTTTTTAAGAATTTATTTATTTTTTAGACTGAAGTAACAGTAGTATATGTATTTTGTAGCCCTGATTTGTCTGAAGGTGAGCCTAGTGGACTGCATGCTAATGCTGTCATCCTGCCACGGTTCACCATCCTCCTTTTAGGGGTCAGAGAGTTAGTTGAGGGTCTTTTGTTTAGGGTAAAGCGAGATCCAGAAACAGTTTAAAATTCGGGAAGAATATGAAATCCAGAAACAATGTAAGAATCAAGAAACAGTTTACCAGTCCCATATCCCACCCTGCAGGCTGGTGTTCGAGTTCCCCCCAACTGGCGGAGTCATCCCGTCCTGGTCCTTCCGCACGGTCAAGCTCCTCCGCTACGTCACTCCAACTGACTACTTCGTTATGGCCTGTGAATTCATCTACGGGTTCTACATCTTATACTACATCATTGAAGAGTCACTAGAAATTAAAGCTCTCAAATGCCAGTACTTCAAGAGCTTTTGGAATATTCTTGATCTACTTGTTATTGGGGTGAGTTGTGTGTGTGTGTGTGTGTGTGTTGGTGTGGATGTGTGTGTGTGTGTTGGTGTGGATGTGTGTGTGTGTGTGTTGGTGTGGATGTGTGTGTGTGTGTTGGTGTGTGTGTGTATGTGTGTGTATATGTGTATATGTATGTTGGTGTGGATGTGT
>JAGKTI010004135.1:12022-24695 GCA_018397915.1 Birgus latro
GTGTGTGTGTGTGTGTGGGTGTGTGTGTGTGTGTGTGTGTGTGTGTGTGTGTGTTTTCATATGTAAGTGTATTTTTGCAGGATTGAGTCAGTGTCTTTTGCAATGTGTGTCTACAGTATATTTGGAGGTGGATATATGAAATGAAATATATGAGGGAGGGAGGTTAGGAGTAGTAATAGAGAGGCTCACAGCAGTGACAGAGACTTTTAGTAAGGAGAGGGAGTGGTGATAGAGGCTTGGAGTTGTGAGAGAGAGAGGCTTGGAGTGATTGGGGAAAATTGTCATCAAGAGGCTTGGAGTAGTGATAGAGAGGCTTGGAGTTGTTGTGATCCCAGTAATAGTAGTACAATTGAATTAGAGTAACTCCTGTCTGGTTGAGCAGACCCATCAGCCGATGTTCCTTTTGGTTGACAGCACCGCACCATAGCTAGGAACAGAGAAGAGTGTGGAGATTGTGCTCCTAGATAGATGCCTCATTTGTGTCCCTACCCAGTGAAGAGGGATGTAATAATAGGCTCCACATCACCCTGCTATTTGGTTATATGGGTACCTCCCAGCATCGTAAATGATTCTCAAGGTTACAGGGAGCCATTAGGCTTGCCACACAGTTTTAAGTCACCTGGAGTGGAAAGACAAGTAATAAAAAGTGACAGGAAGGATGGGAAAAGCTGGAAGAGAGGTGGGCAGACACTGAAAAAGAATGCTAAAGGTGAGGGAGAAGTAGGCAGCACATCAAGTGAGTGGAAGGGAGTGGAGATAAGTTCAGACTATTCATGAGTGTTGAGAGAAAAATCCATGGAAAAAAAGGGAGAATAGGAGGGTAAAATAAATAAATAAAAACTAATGACATCTACCCCATACTTTCAGCTGTCCCTATCTTGTATTGGCTTTCAAGTGTACACTTTCCTGACCATAACTGACACGCTGGAAACCCTCCTCAACAATCGCAACAAATTCGCCGACTTTGAGAAGTTGGGTTACTGGCAGACCCAGTTTAACAGTGTGGTGGCTGTGTGTGTCTTCTTGGCCTGGTTTAAGCTCTTCAAGTATATTTCCTTCAACAAGACAATGACACAGCTTTCATCTACACTTTCAAGGGTGTGTACTTCCTCTGTTGCTCAGTACCTTTCTGTATTTTTCATCTGGTCAGAGATTTTCAGGTATATGTGTATAGTTTTCATAGTTGGTGGTACAGTGAGGTATATCTGCATGAGTATGGATAGTCAGTGATTGGTACTAGTAATAACTGTTCCTTGTTCTTTCCACAGTGTGCCAAGGATGTAGCTGGCTTTGCCATTATGTTCTTCATTGTGTTCTTCGCCTTTGCACAGCTTGGGTATCTACTCTTTGGAACACAGGTGAATGTTTGCCAAGCATTTTTTCAGCATTGTAGATAAGCGACACATAGCAACTGCCTTTCCCAGAAGGAGCTGAGTTCACCCTACCACTGTACAATGTGGTCATTACCTACCTCAAACTAAGACTCACCAACATTGTACTCCTCTCTCACTGTAATGCTGCCCCTCACACTACATCACACATACTCAACTCATTTATAGCCAAGGACCAAAGTTCATCTGATATATAATTCACCTCATCTGCTTTATGCTTTACCACTACCCTCTGATATAACTGAGAAAGACATGGTATGTTTCTTAGCTTCTGGATGATTCTTTTTCAATATCCGTCAGCGAGGGAAGTGATGGACATAGCCTAAGTGTGAAGTAGACACAGTGGAATAATAGCGGAACTTTATCTCATTCACGACAGCACAGACAGTCCAAAAATAATGTAATCAGGCTGGATATCAAGTGCCTGGGTGACATGGATGTAATTTCACACAATCAGCTTCACTTCCTCTTGAGATTGTGGCCAGAGCAGTAATCATACATTCATATCTTCAAGTTTGGATATCTTTGTTTGCAGTGGGTTTGTGTTGTCATTCTTTCAGGGAGAAGTAGTACAGCTTGTGATTAAATTACTGGCAGTGGGTTCCCATTTTATATGTGGGAGGGTGGCTTGGGATGGATGAGGAACAGGGGATAGAAGTGTATGTGGGAGGATGGCTTGGAATGAATGAGGATCAGGGGATAGGAATGCCATGTATGTGGGACGGTGGCATGGGATGGGTTAGGGACAGGGAGGGTAGCATGGGGTGGAGTGAAAGACAGAGTAAGGAGCATGCAGCATGTTGGAAGGTGATTTGGAACAGAGTTCATATTTATAAGTTTGTGAATGTTCTTACCCACGAAATACTGACCACACGTGTTGAGTTAAGCACTGACACTTGTTCCATTCCCAGAAAATCACACCTTTACCAATGACTACTTCCTCTGTCTCCCTCCTTCTGACTTAGCAGCAAGGTCCATATTCATGTCGGTTAAGGAAGCTCCCAAACATCTCTTCCTAAGCAATTTATTGGTTTATTACACCTTTCTATCCTCTTCTGCGTTACATAAAACCTTACAATTTCGCCATACTCAGCATAAATAACATACAAATTTATATTAACCAGTATATCCAGAAGTAAGTCCCTAAAGAAGAGATGTTAGGGAGCTTCCTTAACCGACGAGAATAGGGTACCCAAGCCTCACTAGATGTTCATGCTTTCCTTGTCAGTCATGCAGATGGAATGAGGGCTGTGATTAGGTGGATGGGATGGGGAAAACTAGGTTAATGAGTTGTTGCTGTGTCCCCAGTCTCGTTTGGAGATGGACCAGGTGGACTGCGGCTGTGAGGCTGAAGCTCGTAGTCCATCATCCCCCTTCTTGGGAGATAAGTAGGGAGATTTGGATAACCGAAATGTGGAACTTCCCGATTAAAAACATGACATATAAGTTAGAGGATTATGCAGTGAGTGGGAAGGTGCTTTGAGATGTGATGAAAGACTAAACTGCTGCTGAACATCCTCACAGGTGGCAGACTTTAACAACTTCTACAATGCGGTGTTCACTCTCCTGCGAACCATTCTGGGAGACTTCAACTTCTATGAGATTGAGGCAGCCAATCGAATCCTGGGTCCCATCTTCTTCTTGTGCTACGTGTTCTTTGTCTTCTTCGTCCTGCTGGTAAGGTTTTGCAGGTCTGGTGGGTTGGGGGGAATTTTTGTTATTGCTGTCCTGTTCATAAGCACATAAGATTTACTTACTTGTTTATGTCATTACCCTATTCACAACCATTTAGATCCATTTTGTTTGTCTTTATCATTTCTATCTTCAGTCTTATTATTTTATATTTGTATTATTATTATTTTTATGTGTCACTGCCTATTCTCAACCACTTTTTTTTCTCTATCTATCTATATCTATCTATAGCCCGACGCCCTAATCCCGCAAAGGATGGCTGCAGACAAAACGCCTCCAAGTCACCTGTTACCCATCATTTGACTGCCCTCCCCCCAACTCACTCCCCCCTCCCTCATATACCTCTCAACTCCATCCCTCCACCTTATTTATTTTTTTTTTCTGCCTTCAGATAAGTTATTCATCTTAATACATGGGACTACTTTTGCCTTTTATTCATGTCCCCAGACAGTAACACTGGAATCATTCCAAGATTTGGGGGGAGGGGACAAGCGTACAGCCAGTATGAATTATTGTGCTATATGTACAAAAGTAAAACTCTAGGTGTAGGAGTAAGAATGATATCCAGTATGCTGGAAGGACTGAGGTGAAAAATTCAAGAATAGATGGAATAGAGGGAGGATGCATAGATTATGGTGTGAAGTACCATCCCTTGGAAGTTCTTAGAGGTAACGATGCATCAGATGTAGAAATAGAAAGTAATTATGGTACATCCATATCACCCTTTTATTTATCTTGAGATTTTTTCCCATATAAATGGTGATTATCTTAAAACTAATGTACTATCCTCATTTATTTCAGCTGGACAGATTTTGATGTGATCATGCTTTTGTAAAGAGTAACATGCCATAGCATATGTGCTCAAGTTTCTTGTTAGTGCTGCTTAGCATATTTGTAAGGAGTTTGGAACAAGATATGGGGAAGGGACAAAAACCTCCATTTGCCCCCTACTGAAAATTCAGGGGGATATCTGTCCCCTTAGCCACCCCACTTTGGCCACCCTTGTCCCCAGAGATCAGAGTCTTGTTCTGGATCCTGTCCACCCCTCTTTATTACAACGTACGGTGTATGTATGTATGATGATGATGATCATGTACAGCATTGGAAACCCTTGATTTTTTTTTTTTTTTTAAGTCAGTAGTTAATTCCAGAAAAATTACCTATTGATTTCCATTGCAAAATGTCAAGCTGATCTGGCAGGTACACCAATACATAGAAGAAGCTTATCATTTTGGTTCACATCCCTCACCTGTGGTAACTTGGTCTCTCAGGTTTCCCTCCACTTAACCCTTCCATCTCAGTCTTGGTCTCCTTAGGTTCTCCTCCATTTAACCCATCCACCTCAGTCTTAGTCTCTCATTTCTCCTCCACTTGACCCTTCCACCTCAGTCTTAGTCTCCCATTTTTCCTCCACTTAACCCTTCCACCTCAGTCTTGGTCTCCCCCATGTTCTCCTCCACTTAACCCTTCCACCCAAGTCTTGGTCTCTCTCATGTTCTCCTCCACTGAACTCTTCCACTTCCATTTTTTCTTCCGCTTTTTGTTCTTCCATCAGTCTGATATAATTCAACCACTTTAGCTTAGCTTGGTGATTTTTTTTTTCCATTATGCATCTTATTTCCCATAGCCCATAGGCAGAATAAGACAATATACAGCTCTGCATCCTTTCCATAGAAATTCATGACTAGCATCATATTCTCCTGTTAATTTCTTGTAATACCTCAGCCTTCAAGATGGAGAGATGGCAATTTTAGGCCAAGTTAAAGGGAGCAGAGTATAGTAGTCTACTTTTGTTTTCTCTTGATTTAACTGTTGTCCTTTCACCTTAGCTTGTCCCAGATTTTCGTCCTTTTACGGCTTATTTCTTGTGGCTCAGTGGCAGAATAAGACAGTACTGTGGCTCTATCTCCTTTCCATAGCATTACTTCAGGACTGGTATTATTTTCTTGTGTCAGTTTCTCATTATAATTTGGTGCTCAAGATGGAGAGATGGCAATTTTAGGCCAGCTTAAAGTAAAAAGGGTATAACTTACTTCACCTCTTTCCAGAACATGTTTTTAGCCATCATCAACGACACATATGCCGAAGTGAAAGCGGAGATTGCCAGCCAGCGGAATGAGTTTGAGATTGCCGACTACTTCAAGCGCGGCTACAACAACATGATGGGCAAACTGGGCAAGCGAGACAAGCTGATTGACATTCAGAATGCACTGAAGTTGTCCGACACGAACTGTGATGGACTCCTTACCTTTGATGAAATTAGAGTCAACCTGAAAAAGTATGTCTGTCTGACTATCTATAGCCAGATGCCATAATCCCATAAGGAGTTGCCAGAAATAAATTGCCTCCATGGCACCCTGTCCTCTGCCATTTTGCCACACTCCCTCCAGCTCACACACCCCTCTCTCGTATACCTCTCCACTCCATCCCTCTATCTTCCCCTCCCTCTCCCCCCCTCTGCTTCACTCACGTACATATTCCTCATTTGTCTCTCACTCTCTGTCCTCTCCAAGTGAATGCATGAATAATCGAGATATGAAAACTGATGAACAAGTTAATTGATGAAAGATTGGAATGTAGGGTTTGGATGAAGTATTTATGGAGGTGTATAGTGCCCACAGGAAGAGTCCTTGCCTTTCAAATTTTAAATTGTTATACAGTGGATGAAATTTCGAAACTATTCTTCAGTAACCTCTTATTAATGTTTACACTTTGTCTACTAATACAGCATAAAGGTATATACGTGAAAAATACTGAATATCCAGAATTCTTGGTTTTATGAAAAATTACAATTGCAACAATGAAAAGGGTTGTGCTTTTTTTTTTTTTCTTCAGCAGTTGACAAAATGGTTACAGTTTGAATTACTGTGAAGCTCATTTTTGTGTGGGTCATTTAGCCAGTGAAATGCAGCATGGAATTTGAAGGCTTGAATAATGAATGAATGAATGTGTGACCCATTATTCTTCAGCTTGACTACTCTTCTCTTGTCACTAGAACCCTCCCACCTAATCTGTTATTGGGAAAGGTTAGAATGATGATGGTTCTAATCCATGCAACCTGAAGTGACTGACCTCATCTGAACATTAACTGATTGCCTTTAGCCAGATTAAAGTACACCTTGCATACTCAGGCTGGAGAGGTTAACCTAGATAGTTTCTGAACCCTCTTTGTCTATTCTCCTCAGTGCAACGAAATTGTCACCCATGGGCAACAAGATCTGGGTTTTTGTAATTTTTAGTTTACCATAAGTCTTTCTGTCAGTATCAAGGATGAACTGTATTATAAGGGCTGTGTCAGTTGTATATCTTTCTCCTTGTGTCTTATAATTCATTGGGTTGAGGGTAAGTTTTCTGTGTATATTAGGGCCTTAAACAGGTAAAATATATATATGAATACATACATATATCCCCTTCCACAGATGTAACTTCTCTGACATGGAGATTGAAATGTTCTTTGCTCGCTATGACACGGACGGGAATCGCCTTCTTGAACAGGAGGAGGTTATGCGAATGCTAGCAGACCTTGAAGGGCAGAAGGTTGAGTTGGAAAGTAAGTTTATCCATTTATTTTCTTAGTGTCATGTCACAAAGCTGTTGGATGTGCATAGGGTAGGCTTAGTTGTGTCAGTTTCCTTATTTTTTTTTCTCTTGTTTGATTCATAGGAGACACTTAGATTTTTACCCATTTTATGACCCACTACTAGCATTTTGTGGGGTCTGGTTGACTTACCTTAGAGATAAAAAGGCTGAGGCTCAGACAGTCACTATGCTGGGTGGTAACCATGTAACCAAATTATGGCATCTGGTGGTTTAGTGGGCAGTTATGGTGCTCCAGTCGGATTGAGCCAGTGCAGGTTTATATTCAAGGAGTGGTTGGGGTTCATTGCTCACGTACTGCCACTCAGGGATGAGTGAGGCTGGTCACTCTCATCTGAAATGTCAGGATCAGTTTGCCAAGCCCTGGGGTCCTACGCTTCTCATGGGGCAACACTGGATGAGATGATGAATGAATGAATGAACTAATTGTCTGCATGTCTTACACTTTAAAACCATTTTTGGTTTTATTTATTTATTTATTTTAAGCATTCTTATGGAAGGGTTGGGCTCATGAAGAAAATATCCAAATGTGCAAGTACTGTACTATAATCCCCATGACTTGTACTATGTTTATTCATTAGAAATGCATCCATACAAACATGGTCAAAATTGACCTTGATCAGCTTTGAACTACCGGTAAATATGATTGACCGGGAGACACCTTTTACTATGGTGGCCAGCCTAAGGAATGACATTCTTCTCACCACATCATCCTGTGTAACCATATAAGCATAGAAATAGCCCACTTAGGAGAGTGTATGACATCCTGGCTGTCTCTCGAGGGTGTCACAGCATTGTGGGAATCACTCGGGTACTTGGAGATTACAGTGCAGACATTTCATTGCAAATCTTGGGTCAGGTTTCTCTGTTTTTTAGGCATTACCAGAAACATGAACAGTGTGAGATGAGTCACTTCCACTCCAAAAATTATCAGCAGTGGAATGTGACCTGGGTAAACCAGTATTCCTTGCTGGTGCCTCCATCTTTCATGATGCAGGAGAAACTTAGGTTTTTGGCCCTGTGTATATGTTGTGTATAATAATGGAAAAATATTTTAAGTGAAAATTTAGACTGTAAAAAGTGTGGAACTATAAATAGTAAAACCAAAGTAAAATAACAGTTGCACCATACCTTAAAAAAAAAAAATAATAATAATAATAATAATTTGAATGCCAAATATAAAATCAAAAATTAAAACTACCAGAAGTATAGATAGACATACTGTACTGAACTTCCCATGACTGTTAGAAAAGAAATTCAGTCTTCAAACTCATTAACTTCCTTCCTTACAGGCAAACCAGATGAGCAGCGTAGTAAGTGTAATCTGTTGATAAAAGTTTTCATGTTAAAATATGTGGTAGTCTTAGTACTGGCGTATTTGCTTCCTTTTTTGGCTTTCTGCTGCAGAATCGTATACAGTAGTTGCTGCTGTTTGCTTTTGCCAACGTAACCTGAACTAATGCAGGGACTCTACCCTGATACAGCCTAAGTTATCCATCCTAACCTAACCTGTTCTCTTACCTAACTTAACCTAACCTATTCTGTCTCTGCTTGTGTGACCTAACCTGTTCTGTCTTAACCTAACCTGACCTAACTTATTGTCCTAACCTCACGTGACAACCTAGTCTATTCTTACCTAACCTGACCTGACCTATTCTGTCCTAACCAGCCCTAGCCTGTCTTATCCTATCCTGATCTGATTAACTGAGCTATCCTGACCTGACTTGTCATACCCTTTCCTAACTTAACCTGTCCTTCTGACCCTATCCTGACCTATTCTGTTGTTCCCTATTCTAACCTAACATTTCTTAAGCTGTCTGACCTTATCCCTGCTTCTTGTTACTATAGCTATGCCATACTCTACCAAAAATATATCTGCCAATTATTACTCTGGCTTTGTAACATTCCTTCTCTTCCTTGAGATGGACACAGGTCTTTGTAGGAAGCTGGGTCAACATGGATAACAGCCATTTATTTCCTTGTAGCGGCTGTTTTGGGGAATTGCAATAATTTAGCAAATAAGTGTAATAAATCTAGCAAAAATAAATGGAAAGTACAACTGATTCAAGGTATTTATGTCAGTTTCCTTTCAAGTGCTATATGCAACTCAAGGAAGGAGAGGAAATAAATTTTCGGCTTCAGAAGTTGATATATGTATTGTTGTGTTCATTTTTGGTGGATTAATTTGCATCCATATTACTTTACATAGAGTTGAACCCATTTAGGCAAGGGATATCTTTTGCATTAAACTCTTGCCATCTCATTTATTTATTTATTTATTTTTTATTTTTTGCATCACTGTGTTTAGATATTGCCTTAATAAACCCATTTAATACGAGGGGCCTCTCCAAACCCAAACAAAATTTTCTGGTAGCAGCAGAAATAAAGGTGGTGGAGAGGGATGCCTTCATGTGGTGGCACCAGTATAATGGGGTGACTCCACTGCCCAGTTACTGTATACAAATCCCTGTGACTTCCCACTGTATCCCTTAACTGAAGAATCGTGGACTGTAGAATGGGAGTTTCAGTCTGCAGTTCGCTGGGTTCACATTCAGATGAACTTAAGGACACAACAACAATACGAAGAAACTGGAAAAGAAAATCACTGGAAATCAAGGGTTCAAAACATATTCAAAGCATTTTCAAGTCTTTATCATGGTATTTTATTTGTATTTATTTATATATTTATTTATTTTTTTATTGTTTTACATGAAAGTACTGAAGATATTTTTGTATTACATATTGGACAGAGTGTATTGCTTTATCATATTGTGTTTACTATAGTTGTAACATATGTACCCAATATTAAAACAAAGCTATTGAGACCTATTCTACCCCTCTTGTACAGTGGCAGTGAGTTCTGTTGCTAAGCTGCCATGATCTTTTATTGTAATCAATCAGTCCATTGTTTCTTTAGTTATTCTGTGGCTCTAGTATGCATATGTAGTCCACTTCAAAAGCTTTCTTCCTCTTCTTGACCTTCAGTTACCCATAATATCATATTAGTATATGTGGAGTTGCATTCAGTCATTGTAATCTGTTTGGTTTGTTAAATGCTTACGTAAAACTAACCTTTTCTTTTAACTACCAAAGCTAATATGGTGTTATGAACTACTGGTGTAAAGCAAGAGGAATGGAATGTTTGCAGGCAACTGTACATGCTCATTACTATTATCTGTGTTTATTTGTATGCTCCTCCCCCCCCCCCCTTCCATTAGAGGACAGAGGGCTTAGAACTGCAGTAATTTTGCCTGAGCCTATGCATCTCTCCCTCATATATGGACAAATACCAGTATTATTTTACGTCTGGAATTTATCACATCTTAATTAAAATATTCTTTTGTTTGCTTGAATATTGATTAGTACTGAAGGGCATCCATATCAGCAAAAGAAGAAAGTTAGGGGGAGAGAGAGAGGGAGAGAAAATAAAAGTTCTAATCTAATGTAATTTTTGGATCATTTCTCTATTTCACTCATCATTGTGCCCGTTTTACACTAACTTGGCCTAAAATTGCCATCACTCCATCTTGAATACTGAACTGAAAAATAGAGTAATCCTCCAGTTTGATGCAAGTCATGAAGAAGTGCTGTGGAAAGGATGTAGAGCCACAGTCCAGTCTTAGCGCTGAAAATGAACCACCGCCCAGTCCAAGTTAAGGTGAGACGACTGTAGCTGATGCCTGACCTTGACTCTAACTATGCCCACAGAGCAGATCAAGCATGAGGAACGTCCTGGCAGTGCGTCACGTAAGGGCGGCAGCGAGACAAACACCCGGCCCACCTCAGCCGCCTCCTCTGGCCACGGCTCCATTGCTTCTGTGTCCTTTGAAGAGTTCTCGGTGTAAGTGTTAGTGTTCTCTCTCTCTCTCTCTCTCTCTCTCTCTCTTTCTCCATTTTCTTACCCTACCATCACTCATTATGTGACCGAAAGTAGATGATTGACCACCATTGACTCTTGAAGTACTGCCATGAGAATCAGATATGGGTACAAGCTTGGCAACTACCCACACAATCACCACACTTAGGCAAGAAACTCAAGTACAGGAAAACAGAGTCAGAGTCCTAACTGAGACCTGCGTACTGTTACGGGCCGTACTACGCAACTAGAAATTTTCCTCGAATGGTGTCCCGTAGCTGTTAGGAAGTAATTGGGTGGCTTTGTCTCATTGGCCTTGCTAGAAACTGTTAGGAAGTAATTAGCTGTTTTTTTTTATCTCTTGGTTTAGCTCCCTGTCCTTGCTAGAGACTGTTAGGAAGTAATTGGCTGGTTTTGTCACTTGGTTTAGCTCTCTGTCCTTGCTAGAGACTGTTAGGAAGTAATTGGCTGGTTTTGTCACTTGGTTTAGCTCTCTGTCCTTGCTAGAAACTGTTGAGAAGTAATTAGCTGGTTTTGTCACTTTGTTTAGCTCTCTGTCCTTGCTAGAAACTGTTGAGAAGTAATTAGTTGGTTTTGTCACTTGGTTTAGCTCCCTGTCCTTGCTGGTTATGTCACGTGGTTTAACTTCCAGTCCATAGAAGCATCAGCTGTGCGTTAGGCAACCTCAATAAGGGGATTCCATATCAGGAACCATGGTATCATCAGATTAATTGATTGATTGAAAGCATAAGAATAATAATTTAAAATAGGGAGAAAATAGTCAAGCTACTAACATTATAAATCTGTGCTTGTATTCTAGTCAGCTAAAAAAAGCCTTCCAACACCTCCTTCTTACCAGCTTATTTCTGGACATGACATGTGGTGATTCTCTTCTATTGTAGATAAGCAGATTATATTGATGTTAGCATGCAGTAATCAACACAAATGGGAAAAATTAATAGTATAATAAGGTAAATAAAGCACTAAGGAGGAGGAGGTGCTAAGGAGCCAGTATACCAGATGAGAATACAGACACATGAGTAAAGTCTGACTGATTGAATGATTTAAGTGATTGAAAGCATACAGATAAAGACTAATGGAAGGGAAGTTCTCAGTCAGGCCACTACACTTGCTTTGCTTTTTGTCAGATGGCATTTGGCCCTTCTCACAACTTTATAACTCTCATAGTTCCGTGAAATTCAATGAACTGTAGTTATGGGGTAGGAATGAGTCTTCTTGGTTACTATAGTTATTTTACACTAACTTGACCTAGCTCTTTGCCCTTTTGCAGCTTATTTCTCATAACTCAATGGCAGAATCAGGCAATACTGCTGGTTTGCATCCTTTTCATGGCAGTTCTTAATGACTAGCATCGTATTCTGGTGTTAATATCTCGTTACAAGCCAAAATTCAAGATGGAGAGATGGCAGTTTTAGGCCACATTGGAGTAAAAAGGGTATAGTCAAATTCATCCTCCAATCTGACTGCACTAGGATATCAACAGGGCCATAAAAAGAGTTAGAGATTTCTTTTAAAGTAAACATGCTGTAATATAAAATTGGTGTAGTCTGCAGCGGCGTGTGGACCGGCTCGAGCACAGCATCGGCAGCATCGTGAGCAAGATTGACGCTGTGTTGGTAAAGCTGGACACCATGGAGAAGGCAAAGACCAAGCGGCGGGAGACTATGAGCAAGATGTTGGACACCATCACCGAGAATGATGGAAGTGAGTTACCTGTATAGCATTTGTTGCCTTTTCTAGATTTGGTTAATACTGTATATTCATCACCACATTTTCTTTTCATTGTTGTTCATCATCATCATCATCATCATTGTCATCATCATCATCATCATTATCATTATCATTATCATCATGCTGACTTATTTCCACCCTTTGAGTAAAGATAGCATGGGATAAGAGCCAGATACAGTACAAGGAAAGAAAACGCCTGACAGTGGGAGAACCATCAGTTTGCCCTGGGAAATGACATGATTAATATTATTCATGGTGCCTGCAGATGATTTTATTCAGCTTTGGAAGGATTTTTGTATTGAAGGAGTCAGTGAATGTTGTATCTAACCCCTTCCAGTTCAAAAAGTTTCATCTAACCT
The DNA here is from genome assembly GCA_018397915.1 of Birgus latro. Classification (NCBI taxonomy): domain Eukaryota; kingdom Metazoa; phylum Arthropoda; class Malacostraca; order Decapoda; family Coenobitidae; genus Birgus; species Birgus latro. The sequence continues at coordinate 24,670 of JAGKTI010004135.1, forward strand.
GAATAAAATTGTCCAGTGCTTTAAGA
>JAGKTI010004135.1:34481-52377 GCA_018397915.1 Birgus latro
CACCTCACATGCTGCACAGATTTCTTCTGTGAAAACCTTGCACACACCCTCCACGTCCCCCATCTGCTCCAATCTATATTTACCCAATCGCTCCTCCACTTCCCTTCTATATTCAGCCTTTATTCCATCCTCTTGTAACTTTTCTACCCTCCTTGTAACAAATACTTCCTCCTGTCTTTCCCTTCTTCTCTTCCTCCATCTTGTTTGGATTCTGATTCTGGCCACCACCAAGTGGTGGTCAGAAAGTCTACTCCCCCAACCTCTATATACTCTTGCATCCATTATACATCTCGTCTTTTCATCCACACACACATAGTCAGTCATTGCCTTCTGTTCATTCATTCCCCCGTCCTCTTTTCTCACCACTCGCCATGTATACCTATGGATCATTTTGTGCCTGAAGAGGGTATTAACTACCACCAACCCCCTCCCAGCACAAATGTCCACTAAAGCACTGCCATTCTCATCCATCTCTGCAGGCACACCCCACTCACCAACCACTCCATCCACCTTCTCATTCCCTACTTTTCCATTCATATCTCCAATCAGAAACACTCTCTCATTCCTTTCAAACTTTTCCAAGCAGGCTTCCACATTTGTCCAAAACTCTTCTCTCACTCTACTTACACGATCTTGCATTGGCGCATACACGCACACAATTGCCCACATTTGTAGTCCAACTTTCACTCTTACCCACACAATCCTTGACCCAACTGATCCATACTCTCTTACATTCTCCTTCCACCTGTTGCTCACAACAATACACACTCCCTCTTTCGCCCTCTCATTCTCACCCACTCCCGCGCATATACCCCACCCATATTCCCATTCTCTCACACTCTCACCTTGCCATTTAGTTTCAGTTATTCCACATATATCCACTTTTGCACTTTCAAGCACCTGTACAATTTCTCTCTCTTTCACCTCATCATTCATACCCCTCACATTCCATGTCGCAATCTTTATCTCGTCCTTTGTCCGTTCCGTTATCGTCAACTTTTGGTCAGTCCTGGTCCGAGGCTTCCTGTTCGTATTTTTAGTTAGTTGTTTTTACGGGGTGGGGCACTAACCCACCACCAACCCTTTTAGTCACGTCTTACGACAAGCAGGGATACTGGGGGAGAATTCTTGAAAAACCTCCTACCCCCAGGGGGTAGTAATTCAGCCAAGCCCTACATTGGATATTGCATAGTGCCCCCCATCAGCTCAGTATTCAGCACTGAGCTGGTTATTGCATTAATATCCATCTCAGCCCTCTGTCCTAAAAACTTTCCCATGAGTAAAAGATGAAAATTAAGCATGAAATACAATGAAGTAATGATAAAATACAGTAACACAGCACTGGTTGGCCACCGTTTACAAGCCAGTTGATACACCTCGATGCTGGTTTTGCATAGAACTGCCAGTTATGTCCCATTTCGGTGCCGGATATTGCATTAATGGAGCCAAGCCAGCAGTGCCAGATAATGCGTTGGGCTGACGATAGATAATTGAGAGTTTACTGTATACAGATATATTTATTGTTAAAGGGACATGATGGTGTATGCAAAATAAAGACTTTAATTTTTCCTATGTATAATGTTCCCATTTCCAGTATTTTGCATTCCTGTTCATATTTGTAGATCCCATTTCATTGAAATAGGCATAAATTGGGTTGTGAGACCTACTTGATTATTAAACTGTTGTCTGCCTACGTTATACTAAGGCTGCTGAGCTCCTAACCACTTTAGTTAGATAACTGTCTCTCTCTCTTTTTTAACATGGTGTCCCCTGGTCATGGTTCACCTCCACCATATGATTTTTCATGTGTTGTGGGAACGGCTTAGTTAATGTTATCAGTATCTACCCTGCATCATTTGATTATTGCTGAATTCTGCTGTTACAGTCACACCCACACTTGTGGACTGAGCCATCCCTGCAACACATAAGGTACTGTCAGATGAGTTTCCAGTAAAGCTGTGTTTACAAGCCACCCTGTACATTCTTCCTACTCTTAGATGAATTTAGTCAGTTTAGCAATGTGCACAACTATACCCTTTTACTTTGATCTGGCCTAAAATTGCCATCTCTCCATCTTGAATGCTGAGGTATAACAAGGGATTAGTTCTAGAATATAATGCCAGTCATGAAGTGCCACAGAAAGGATGTAGAGCTGCAGTACTCTATGTTGTTTTTTCGTGCCACTGAGCTTCATGATATACGCTGCATAAGGATGAATATATTGGGCCAGGTTAAAGTGAGTGAACTATAGTGATGGCATTAGTGAAGGCTGTACCCAACCCTTTCAATCTGAAAGCTTTCTCTTTTGCAGAATTAAGAAACCTGGAGGTAACATGACAAAGAAATATGTCATCGTATTGGAATTTAACTGTCCCCGGTGACTTCGTACATTACTGCTGAAGCACAAATGAATACTCTGTGGTAGTTGTAAAGTGTGACATAGTCAATCCCCTTTCTTTACTTCAGTTCCATAGTAAACTGCAATATGCAATGCAATGCACACTGTCTTCTCTGTAATGTCATTCCATACACCGTAATAAACACTAAACTGTAATCTTCATGTAAGCGTATTAAATATATGATATATATTCAAACAGAGAATTTTGAAATTAAGGGATAATGGATTATATAGTCTTTATTAACACCTTGGTGGTGGAGGGGGCGTAACTGTCCATTTATATAACTGGCCTCAACAACCTCATTATTCCCCCAGAAGAGGATGGTACAGTGCAGGATAAGGGAAACATCAGCCTTTATTCCCAGGTTCACATTCTGATGAGTCTGGAGCCACAACCCTTTCACTGAGAAGTTTCTGGTAAGCAAAATTCACCTGGCAGTAGAAAGAATAAAATAAAAGATGCCACAGTACTAAATGGATTAATGGAGACTAAACCTCTTATCTATGGTAAATACATGGAGCTAGTGTGTGTGTGTGTGTGACCCAACAGGGGTGATTCGTCCAGGCTACCATCATTTTTTTTGTATTTTCATTTTTATGCTTGGGTTTATCGCTGGCGGAAATGAGAGGTAGAGGCGGGGATAGAAAAGAAGAAAAGGGAAAGAGAAGGCAAGGAAGAATGTGCAAAGAGAAGAGAATGAGAAAAGGAAATTCGAGGGAAGGGAGGGGAGAAGGGAAAGAGAGGGATATGGTAGTACAGATGCTTTTTAATGATTTCTCAGAAGCTGCTGGGAACTAAGAAAAGACGTGTTTTGCTATCTCGTTGTTAAATTTGGCCACCCCGTTTTTCGAATCGTATGACTGCCCTGAACAGAACTGCCAAGAGTTTATGGTGAGTAGAATTATGTTTACTGCCCGTGTTTGGAAAGAGGTGATAACGACAGGGTTATGAAAGCCTACTGGCAGTTCACTCATCACCAAACATCAATTTTGCCACACATAACATCCTTTTTTATATGTTAAGTTGAGGTATTGATGTACTGGGATTTGATCGTAAGTTTGCAAATTACTCTAGTGAAAAAAGGCATAATCTCTGGAATACAGATATATTTCTTTGCCTTTGTAAGTGAAAACCGTTTACAAACGTAAGTCAATGGCACAAAGGCTCCAGGCGGAAAGTTTGGATGGGGGGGGAGAGGTGACGTAAGGATTTCATTATGCATATTGTAATCTAAAGGAACTTCAGATACGCATATAGTAGTTAGAGAAGACTTGTGTATATTTATGAAACCTACGAAATAACAGAGATTTGTCTTAGATAAACGTTCTTCCAAAAATATTTAATGTAGAAGAGCAATTCTACAGGGAGGAAGGAAGGTGACAAGAACATTCATCAAGCGATGGTGCATCAGAACAACTCCGACAACCGTGGCGAGGAGACGCTTTCGCTTCGCTGGATTCTAGGTTTGTATTTTTACTGTTATTAATTATGTTGTGGGAAAGTGTAATGTTTGGGATGATGTAGAAGGCATTGATAAGTAAATGAAGGGCACTTTGATGAGAGTTCGTATTATACGTCATTATTTTGCTGCTGCCCATTGATCAATGGTTTCAAAATAACGAGTCTCCGCGAGTCCAAGACCCATATATGGAATTGGCCTAACGGTTAGGTCCAAACCGTTCGCTGCGCTTGCTGCTTGTTAAAACAATCGGTTTGTTTTCCCCTGTATTGAGCTTAGTTGATGGTCAGGATCAGATTGGTGGGTAAATCTGACTAGTAACCAAGGGCTCAGGAGATTTCCAAACCTAAAGCGCAACGAATTTCACGCTTCCATGGCTTAATCCAGAATGGACCATTTCCGTCAGGTGAAAAAAAAAAAAACTGCCATAGGAATATTACATAAGGCAGCACAAGGTGATTTATGTTGAACTCGAAATTGGGATACGTAAGGGTTCGAATCTTGAGACGGTCAGAATTACGGTGACCGTGGTCAGAATGGCAAGACTAACACTTGCCCCTATAGCTTCAGAAATGGGGACGTGGATGGAAATTCTTTTTTTGCGTGACTTATTTTGTAGGGAGATCGAAACATTGAAGCGTCTACTGTCGGTGATCTTTTTCCAATAGATAGGCGTTATTATTATTATTATTATTATATAAACGTCCTGTATTATAATTATACTGATTACCAGATTGAAGTCCTGTACTTAATGTTATTGTTATAAGATTAAAGTCCAGTTACAAATTACCATTATTGGTGGTAATATCATCAGCAATAAAGGACAAAACATTAAAAAATTATAATTACGAAAGAACCGCTCAGAAACGTAAATTATACATCTTGAATATTTTTAGATTAAAAACTTTGTCCGGTGACATCCCTGCTACTTTCAGACGATTTTATTCAGCTTATGGAGAGATTGGTTGTGAAGGGAATTGAAAAAGGCAGTGCTCAGGCGCTAACTTACATCCTTTCCATAGCACTTATTTAAGTAATACATCTATCTATTGACAGACGCCATGATCACGTAAGGGGTAGCCATTTGACTTTGAGTTATTTATTTCACTGGGAGGGGCACTAACCCTCCACCAACCCACTTGTTGACACGTAGGGAGCACGTATGGTTGGGTTATATGGTTACCACCCAGCGTTGTAAATGTTTTCTTTGCTTACAGGGAATCATTTGGCTTGTCACTTCCATAAAGGAAAGAAAAGCAATAAGAAGTGACAGGAAAGATGGGAGAAATAGGAAGAGAGGAGGGCAGGCACGGAAAAAGAATGATAAAGGCTAAGGAAGAAGTAGGCAGCACTACATCGAGTGGATGATGGTCGCCACCACCTACCACACATTAGTATTATTGTAGTGTTTACTCTCTTGTTGCAGCTCAGTACTCAGGTAGGAGAGGCGGCAATTTTAGGCTAAGTTAGAGTAAGAAGGGTGTATCTTTATTTACTGTTCCCTCCAGAGTGTTGTTCCTCGGGCAAATACTCTCGGAAACATTTATCTATCTATCCATCCATCTATCCCTTTTAATGCTAAGGGGTCATAGGTCAGATCATTCAGTTGTAAATTTTGGAATCCTGTTTTATGTTCGTTAATCATCATGGAAATTTGTATAGAAGCTTTGTGGAGAATGTAAACCATCCTGCATTACCCAAGAAATGTTGGCAGTCTATAGTACATATTGCACATTGATAGTTCCCAGCATGGCATTTAAGGTTTGACGGTCTTTAACTGGTGAACGATCTGTACCAAACGAATTAAGAGGTATCTACAGTATCTTCTAAGCTGCGTAAAATTGTCAAGGTTGTAATGCACTACATCGTTATAGTGAAGTGGTAGTGTACAGGATACAAAATAAACTGGTAATGAAGACCCTACTTAATTCCAATGAGATCTTTTATCTGTTACTATTATCTATTGCCAACCGATTTTATTGTTTTGGAGACTTCGAAAACACCTTTTCCTAAGCACTTTATTTGGCTTATTACACCATATTGCCCTTCTCTGCATTGTATAATCTCTTAATATCACCATACTTTGCACAAGTACCGTATAAAAGGATAGTAACCAGATCATATCCCAGATTAAATCGCTATGGAAGATGTTACAAGAGCTGTTACCAATATTTTTCAAAAGTTCTGTTTCATAGGCGATACCAGTATAGTATCGAGTAAACATATGAACATTTGAAGTAAGCACTCAAGAAGATACAGTGTGATGTTATAACGCAGATTACTAAATTATTAGTAATCATCAGCATAATTTTTATTTTTATTTTCCCGCACTTTTAGTTGAGGTGAGGTAGGGTACAGAAAACCAAGAAAAGGATGATAGTGGGCGAATAATCAACATATGGTAGTGGGCGAATAATCAACATCATGCCTAATGAAATGGTCCATATATGCATTACTTCATTATTTATTTAACTTACTCTTGTATAGGTTTATGTATTTATTTATTTATTTTTTGCATACAAGGGAATGCCAAGTTATATGCAAATTAAATCCCTATGAATATTATACGAAGCCTTCCGTGCCGATTAGTTCACGGTGTGTGTGTGGTGGGTGGGATGGGGGGGATTCGTGGATATGCGATAGTACAAGCCGCTCGCCAAACCACTGGAAATCTTGTTGAAGCGTGCGAGACGGTGGAGAGGGCAGTTGTACGGTATTTATAAAAGATTGTAATAGGTTAAAATTAGTCCCTGTTGGTCAGTTATTAATACAGATCTTTTTATTTTTCGTTTATTGTCTCTTAAATATTCACTATACTTTGATTGCTAAATGGTAGCTGTACTAGTGAGAAAAAAAACAAGAAATGGGAAACACGCAGTGATAAACACACATACACAGTTTGTGTGTGTGTGTGTGTGTTTTTAATGAGACTATGATACGCAAAAGACCGATTTAATTCAGTTAAGGCTAGGCTTCCCTAATCTATAGATATAAATAAAGGAAAAGCGTCCTCGGGTTGTTTAGTGTACTCCCCTTCATTTGCAAGCAAGGGAATTAATATAGGCTAGTAATAAATTTGGTGAGTGATGTGTTGTTTTGAGTTTGGTTAGTGATTTGTGTTATTTTGAGTTTGGTTAGTGATTTGTATTGTTTTGAGTTTGGTTAGTGATTTGTATTGTTTTGAGTTTAGTTATTGTATTTTGGTTAGTTTTTTTTTAATAGTTTGGTTTGTGATTGTTTTGAGTTTGGTTTGTGATTGTTTTGAGTTTGGTTTGTGATTTATATTGTTTTGAGTTTGGTTAGTGATTTGAATTGTTCTGAGTTTGGTTTGTGATTGTTTTCTTTTGCAGAGGGTTTAATGTAGGCCTATATCCTTTCATTTGCAAGCAAGGTAATCATTATGTAGTGCTGAGCAAGGTTAGTGATATTTATTTATTGTGTAGCAGAATGAAATTTGAGGAAGGATATCAAATAGGGCTAAAGGCAGTTGTAAAATTTAATGGGTGTGGTAAGTAATTTTTGTTTTTGTGCCTTTTTATATATGATGGTGCTCTCTTCCATCCTTCCTCTTCTGTTTTTCTTTCCTTCATACTTTCCTCTTTCTTCTGCCAACAGGTGACTTTCCACCACCTCTTCTTTCCTTCATTCTTTCCTCTTCCTTCTGCCTATGGGTGACTCTACACTGAATGACAGTCTGAATGATGTAGTGATACAGTATCACTAGCTGTATGCATGAACTTTGGTTGTATTATGTAACTTGTAGTAGTTGTTCCTTAGGCAGTCTGGCCAAACAGCCCTGAGTCCCTAAGGAAGGCCATAGCTGAGACCGGGCTTTCTCACAGAGCTTTCAAGGATTGTATGTTGTGTTGTTGGTGTAGGCGTAGGTGATTGTGTGCAATGCAATCTTCCATAATGTTCCTAATAGTATGGGGTGCTGTGTTACATCCTGGACAGGCATCAGCAACAGTGTTATTCAGCCTCTTTGATATGTCAAGTGGGCTGGATGATGCCCACATCTCGGCCTGGCCAGGTGGACCCTGTCCTCACGAGGGAGAAAGGATTCAGAAGGGTGGATATCAGGAGGCTGTGCATGCAGCTGTGTGTTGTCTTTAAGTGACTGAATGGAGCAGTGAGTGATTTGAGTATGGATATGCTTCTGGAAGTTGGTCTGAGGCGGGTGAGGGAAGATAGATGACTATTTGTGTATGATATCGTGTACTGGGTGTTGTTTTGATGTCCCTTGGTGTGGGTGGATGTGTTGCCATGTAGTGTAGTGGATGTGGGTTTATGGAGGCTGCAGTAAGAATTTGGGTGCCTCTAAATAAGGATACTGTATTCTTATTGGAGTTATTAAGAGAGCTAAGAAACATACTGTGCAATGGATCCAATGCCTATATCTGAAGTGGTGGAAGCAGAACATTTTTCAAGCTTTATAGATATTATGGTGATGATTGTGAACACTAGTATCTATCTATTGCCAGATGCCATAATTCCATTAGGGGTGGCCAGTTGACTTTGAGTTATTTTACGGAGAAGGGCACTAACCCTCCACCAACCCACTTGTTGATGCGTAGCAAACACTTATGGTTTGGTTATATGGTTGCCACCCAGCATTGTAAATGGTTTCTTGGCTTACAGGAAACCATTTGACTTGTCACTCAATGTAAGGCTACCTGTAAAGGAAAGAAAAGCAATAAGAAGTGACAGGAAAGATGGGAGAAATAGGAAGAGAGGAGGGCAGGTACAGAAAAAGAATGATAAAGGCTAAGAAAGAAGTAGGCAGCACTACATCAATTGAGTGGATGATGGTCACCACCACCTACCACTACATGTGGGTTTCCTGTGTCTGAGAAGACAGCCATTGTTAAACCAGTGTTGAAGGGTGCACTTGATTACCAAAGCTTGAGTTCTTACAGACCAGTTTCAAATTTGTCATATGTATCTAAACTGCTGGAATATGTGATTCTTGATCAGTTAATTGATCACCTAGAAAATGTACATGCTTTGCCAGATAGTCAGTCAGCCTACAGACAGTTGTATTCAACAGAGACAGCAGTGTGTTCTGTAGCCAGTGATCTACTGGAAATAAACAGTGATGGTAAATGTGCGATTTTGGTTCTGCCTACTGCTTTTAGATGCCTAAGATCTATTGGGGTCCTGGATGTGGCATTGTGGTATCTAGAAAATGTCTTGTCAGATAGGAAATATTGTGTACAAATTGGTAATTCTTTTTCTTCATATGAAATGTTGAGTAGAGGTGGCCCCCAGAGGAGTGTGCTGGGTCTAGTTCAGTTTTGTATTTACACAATTGGTTTATCTAAACTGTTGGAAAGATATTCAAGTTATTTGCTGATGATACTCAGTTTTACTTTTGCATTTATGATTTAGATGGCACTACTGTACTGTGAAATTAAATATTCTTTTGAGTGTCTGAGAATGGATGGATTTTAAGCAGCTCAAGTTAAATGAAAATAAGACTTAATACATGATAGTAGGCAGCAAGGATAGAATAAGAATTTTGGGCAATATTAATGTGAATATATAAGGTAATCCAGTTCATGTTTCTGTTAGAGTTCATGATCTGGGTGTCTTACTAGATTGTAACTTGTCCCTCAAAGCTCGAATAAATAATGTTGTTAGGATCGCAGGTTACCGTTTAAAGAATATTGCTTTTGTTAAGAAATACATAGATGAAAGTTCTGTGAAGAAACTTGTGATAAATTGTGTAATTTAATAGAGTGGATCATTGTAACTCAGTTTACTGCAATCTACCAAAGATGCAGCTCAAGAAATTGCAGAATATCTTGAACAGGGCTGCAAGATTGATTAAAGGTGTTTCCCCTTGGGATAGAATTAATCTGGTGTTGATTGAGCTCCACTGGCTGCCTATCAAGGGTAGAATTAAGTTTAAAATATGTGTTTTGACTCATCAAGCACTCCATACCAGTCGCCCATCATATTTGAGAGACCTGTTGCTTGTGGTTCAACCTTCTGAAGAAGGCATCAGCACTTGTCGAGCTACCCGGTACTGTTGGACTGATGCTGTTGGAGCCTAGAGTTTCATCCCATATTGGCTTTCGTCCCTTCAAGTTTACTGGCTCAAGATTTTATAACAGTCTTCCACTTGATATAAGGCTGATGGAGGGCATCAAGAGTTTTAAAAACAAGTTAAAAACATCCTCGTTCTCAGTATGTTACGACCTGGAGGACTTAACGATCAGAGAAGGATATGCACTGTGTTCTTTGTATTGAGTTTGATCTAAATCATACATGAAGGTCCTGCAGAGTGCCTTTGGCAGAGTAGGACCAGATAAATAATGACATCAGCTTCAACAACTATATGATCCTTGACTGTGAGGACTTTGCTTTCTTGATGTAGGTGGTCTCTGGGTGTAGTAGCTGTGCAGCCTGTGATTATTTTTAGGGCCTTGTTCTGTATGGTATGTAGAGTGTTGTAGTGTGTTTTAATGAGGTTAGGAGCCCAAGCAGGGCTTGCATAATTCATCACTGAATGTATATATTGTTTGTATATTGTGGTTGTGGTTTCTTTGTTGTGTCCAAATGTTGTATTGGCAAGTGACCTCAAGGCATTGAGTCTTGGTGTCAATTTATCTTTAATATTTCTGATGTGTTGTTTAAATGACATTGATGTATGTTATAACATACACCTAGGATTTTGTGTGTGTACTGTATATGTGTGTGTTTGTGTGGTAGGGGAGTGTTGTTTATGGTGAGGTGTGGACTGTGTTCTGCTGTCCAGTTTATGAAAAGGGTTACTGTAGATTTGGCTGGGGCAATTTTGAGTCTGTTTGTAGTGAACCATTCGTGTAGTGTGTTGAGGTAAGGTTGGAGGATGTGTGTGGCTGTGTTTGCGTTTTGGTGCATACATGTGTTATGTCATCTACATAGGAAGCTATCTGTATCTGTGGGGTGTGAGTATGTCTTGCATGTATAAGTTGAAGAGTGTAGGGGACAAAACAGATCCTTGAGGGACGCCATCTGTGAAGTTTCTGATGTTCGAAGACTGACCAGCAAATGTTACATATGCACATCTGCCTGCTAAGTAGTTTGCCAGCCACCTTTTTGTGTTATTGTGCATGTTTGTGTTGAATATTTTGTTTGTGAGGTGGCAGAGGATAGCATCAAAAGCTTTGTTAATCTCGAGTGTGACTAGGAGTGTTCTGTGTGGTGGCCTAGCTGGATTCATGCCATCAAAAACTCTTTGTGTAAGGTCTGTAAGAAGAGTGTTTGTGTAGTATAGTGGCCTAAAACCATGTTGTGATGGAGCTAGGGGTGTGTGAGGTGTAACTAGTTGTAGTACCAGTCATTCGGTGACTTTGGAGAGGGTGCAGAGGAGTGTGATGGGGTGGTGTGAGGAAGGTAATGTGGGGTCTTTGTCAGGTTTGGGGATAGTGATGATAATGCCATTCTTCCAGATGTTGGGTATTATGTTGTGTGGGTAGCTGTAGTTTGGTATGTTGGTGATTTTTGTGTGTGTGTGTGTGTGTGTGTGTCCGACTCTGGGCATAGGCTTCACAGCCTGCTATCAAGGCCCAGCAGTCCTCCTACATACCATACACCTCATGTCACCACTTCGGTGCTAACACCCACCGTCCATATTGAATACATGCTAGGGCTGTCTCATACAGGACTGGTGTACTGGTATTAGCGGGGGTATTTTTACGACATGTCGGCGGGTCTTCTGGTAGATCAGTAAAGCCTGATTTATTGAAATTCAAATCCTTAAACTGTTCCCTGCCCCAGCGCGGATTTGAACCTGGGTCCGTCGGGACTGCAGGCCACCTCTCTACCAATTGAGCCACCGCCTCCCCTAAATGCACTTGTATGCCTTGTGGTCCAAGGTGTTTAAGGTGTATGTTGCTTATGTTGTCTGGTCCACAGGCAGATGAGTGTTTGAGGTTGCTAATGATGCGCTTCAAATGGTTATAAGTGAAAGGTGCGAAATGTGGATCTGTGGGGATCTGTCTTTTTACGTCGAATGATGTTTGTTTGAGGGTATGGTGTCTTGTGATGGCAGTGTGTGATTGTGTAGTGTTGCTGTTGGAAAGTGTGATGCTGTTTAGTGTTTTGTAGAGTTTGCTGGTGTTTGTTTTGTGGTCAAGTGTTTGGAGATAATTATTCAAGTTTAGTGTTTGCTGTTCTGATATTTTTTTGTTTATTTGAGTGTTGAGTTCTTGTATTTGTTGTACAGTGTCTTGTGTATGGGGTGTTGGGGACTGTCCTAGTGTGTCACGTTGACTGATGAGGCCTTGAATTTCTGGTGTGAAGTTTGGGGTTGTGTCTCTGTTGCCTATAGGGTTTTACCTTTTGTCTGCATTTTGGATAATTGTATTGTGTGCACAGCAGTGTTGATGTTTGTGATGGATGTACTGTTTGAAACTAATGTTTCAAAGTGTTATTCTGTTTCAGTTGTGAAGGCCTCCCAGTTGGCTCTCTTATAGTTAGTGTATGTGTGCCTGTGGCCAGCTGGGGTGATACTGGTTTTGTTAGTGATGATGATTTGGGAGGTGGTCAGAGCCAAGGGTTTTGACCACTCTCCAGGATGTTGTGGGGGCGAGGTTTGGGGAGCAAAAGGCGATGTCTGGGGATGATGGGAGGAACAGGGCTTGGTGTGAGATATGAGTATTTTGATGGAGATTATTCAGTATGAAAAGATTATCGGTTTGAGGTTGTAGTACTAGCCCTATGTCTGTGTCAGGGTTGTTGACATGCCAGGCTGACACCTTGGTGTTGAAATCACCACCCAGGATGATGTTGGGTATGTTAGTGATGTGGTGTACTTGTGGAGAGTAATTGTGTGGTGCTGTGGGGGGTGATTGGGAGGGAATGTATGTTTTGGAGATTGTTATTTGATCTGTTACCAGTGCGTATTTTAATTGATTGTATTTCTGTTGTGGTGTCATGTGGGGGGAGGAGCGTCTTTGTGTGTGCACTGGTATCTGAAAATTTGTAGGATTTGTGTACCAGGGTGATGAGTCCACCGCCACCGCCTTCAGCTCGGTCTTGTCTGATGGTGGTGAAGTTGTGAAATGTAGGTGTCTTTTGTTCTGTGTAGTTTTGTTTCTTGGAAGGTGGCAGTGTGTATGTTTTGTTGTTTGATGAATTGAGTTGTTTTTTTGGTGTCTATGCCATCTATGTTCATTTGAAGGATGTTTATGTTCTGTGTGCGATGTGTGTTGGGTGCTAGCAGCACAGGGGGGAGGTGTGGGTGGAGGGGAAGGGGTAGGAGAGGATTGTGATGGAGGTAAGGGTTGGGGTGGAATGGGAAGGGTTTGTGGATTGGATGGTGTGGGAAGGATTGGTGGATTAGGCTGAGAAGGTGTGGAGGAAGTAGGAGTAGGGTTGGTGAGGGGGTTAGTGGGTGAGGGGAAGGAGCATAAGGAGCAGGTCCAGGTGTTTGTGTAATGTTTTCTGGATGCAAGTGCTGTGCAGGTGTAATGGGTCCAGTTTTTGCAGGAATTGCACTGAACCAAACCCTTTGTCTTTCGGCATGATATGATAGGTTTTGAGCATGTTGGACATGTGTATTTTTCAGTGGGTCCTGGATTGCTCTCAATGTCCCCGGCTAGAAGAAGTCTTCAAGAAATGACCACTGGGGAGTAATTTCTCAGTGTAGAAAAAACTATGTTGTGTATTGTGTTGAGAGATGTGGTACTTGCCCGGGCGACCAAAGCCACTCTCAGGTTCTTGGGCCCCATGAGGGGCCGGGGCGGTTTGTGGTGGTTTGGCCCCCATGCTGCCCTCCTCTTCTCTTCGACAGCCTCTTGGGGGGTAGACCTGTGGTGAAGATGCCACCGTTGGTTATTGTTGTTGTAGGAGATGCAGTTGCCAGATAGTAGTGTCTTGAATAATTGTCAGTAGGTTGACAGTGCATATATAATTTATTTTGTTGACACCTAAGACTAAAGAAGTGTCTGTAATAGGAAATTATCTATTACAATACTTTGCCTCTGTAATGGGAAATTATCTGTTACTTTGCCTTCTATTACTATTACTCTTACAGCCAGGAAGTTGTGGTCTTTTACTATTACTGTTATTTTGAAAACCAAGTTGTGGTCTTTTACTATTACTGTTATTTTGAAAACCCTATAATAGTCTGTTACTATTACTGTTACATAATGCTACTACCCCATGCCTGGTCGGGGGTAGGGTTGTACAAGGGAGATCGGAAAAGACTGGGACAAGGTCATTGTGACCTCAGGGATAATGAGACTGAATATGAAGGCTGCCAGAGATTGAGCAGTGTAGAAAGCTGCCAAAGCATGCAAGGTTGTTGGAGCCTTTATGAACAATGTAATATGATGCAAAACACTCAGAGCCTGGAGAAATGGCTGTAAAATAAAATCATACTTTACCTATACCTTGATGTAGGTGGCAATTATCCTTGACCAAAAGTATCTGTGTCCATGTTTCTATTGTTACCTGTTTCAGGTAACTCAAAGGATTCCTGATGGAGTGCCTGTAGAACTACCAAGGCTTCTGGAACTGTACTCATTACATCCAGGGGAAGCAGAAGGATGTAATATTGTAACCTGAAATAGAGGGACACACCACTGCAATGGTTCTGTAGTGTAACTTATGATGAGGGATACAGTGCTAGTATTCTGGAGCTCTGCAAGGTAAGTTGCAGTCACATGGCCAGTACCAGGAATCCATATTCTTTTTGTGTGAAGATCTGCAGGCCATAATACAGAAGAGTAGACCAACAGTTTTCTGTTCTGTTTTGATATTCTCAGATAAGTACTAACAGCCATTTTGTGAATATGCAGTGGCAATGATGTTCTTCCACAGTGGCGTTGATATTTGCTGCATCTGTTAATGTTGTTGTTGATCAAATGCAGTCTGTCTGACTGCAGGCAAGCAACCACCCCTGCAGGGCCACCTGGTGCATTGAACCAATGTTCCCTTGGGGCTGACAGCACCTCGCCACAGCGAGGCACGGAGAGAAGTGTGGGGGTCTAGATCTTGAATGGATACGCATTTGTGTCTCCACCCAGTTAGCAGAGCATCATAGGCTCCACATCACCCCATTATTTGGTTATATGGTTACCAGCCAGCATTTGTGAATTGTTTCATGTGTTTAAGGAAACCATTAGGCTTGTCATTATGTAGAGCTGCCTGAATTGGGGTGGGTGGAGGGGAAATAATAAGAAAAGAGAGAGGATGGTCAGGGAGAAGTAGGAAGAGAGGGGGACAGACACAGAAAGAGAATGGTAAAGATGAGGAAGAAATTGGCAGCACAACATTTGAGTAGATGATGGTCACACCATATAATAAGCTTATCACTGCTAAATGTAGCAGAATAATTGCACAGATTTACTGATGAATGTTGTGAAATACAATGTGAGTACTGTACTGAAAAATGCAGGCCTTAACCAGAGGTGTATTATGAGATTCTGCCAAAGTGATACGTTCTAAACAACAACAGAGCCAGTTATGGTAATGTGAAAACTAACTCATTTATTTCCTTTCCTACAGTGACTAAAGGTATTCTGTTCTAGCTGCCTCTTGTTCAACCTGAGAGGAAATATGGGACAGTATTCTTGTTGGCCATGGTTTTCTAGCACTTCTTTAGCAGTTTGTTTTGTGTAATACATCCTGGTGTACTTTTGTCTGTCTTTAATATTGACATTTTGCAATGATAACATACAGGAGAATATCCATGTACTACTTTTTTTTTTTTTTATGTGTCCGACTCTGGGCATAGGCTTTACAGCCTGCTATCAAGGCCCAGCCGTCCTCCTACATACCATACATCTCTACATGTCACCACTTCGGCGCTAACACCCACCGTCCATATTGAATACATGCTAGGGCTGTCTCATACAGGACTGATGTATTGGTATTAGCGGGGTTATTTTTACGACATGTCGGCGGGTCTCCTGGTAGATCAGTAAAACTTGTGTGGTAATAGTAGTAGAGTTACTCCGGTCTCTCTGGCTGAGCAGACCCATCATCTGCAGGCAAGCTGTTCTTGCAGAGTTTTGTGCAGTGAATTGATGTTCCCTTGTGAGGAGCAGGAGTGTAGAGGTCTGGTTCATGGATGGATGCAGCAAATGCATCTGTCCACCCAGATACCAAGGGCACCATAGTATGCTTCACAACACCCCATGTATTGTTCACTAGTAAGGAAAGGTGCTATGGATCCTCTTTACCTAATACCCAACAAGAATTTGAACCGTGGTCATAGTGAATAAAAGCATCCACATTTATACCCTGTATAGAGTATTTTTGTACTACTGCCAGATGAATATACATAAGTATTCAGTTTAGGAGACCCCTATAGTGAACTGGTCAGTCATCTCCTTCAGTAGGATGATGTCTATCATTCTTGCTACTGCCAGAGTTTATTTAATTTGGAAGAGATCACCATAGGTTGGAGGGGTTTTAACATAAATGCAGAGTCCAGATTTCAATCCCCCCCCCAACAGATGATCTTAGCTTAGAGACAGGTTGTTTAGGCATCCGATTGTGTCTAACCCTACCAGTTCAAAAAACTCTCTTAAACCGGAAATTTTTGTCAAGAGACTGCAAGAGTGAAATGAAAAAGTCATCCACAGGCAGAATGGGTATGAGAGATGACCAGACTGAAGGTGGTGGACAAGTAGGTACAAATGAGCTCCTATTCCCATCAGCCCAGTGACACTTTTTATTGACTACCATCAGACAGTTTTTTCTCTGGAGAGACTCCTGGTAGTTGTAATTGTGACCCCAGGCTTATCTAAATGTGAACTGAGTGGGTTGTAGGATGGAAGTTGACCTACTTCAGTCCACCGACCTCTTTTGGAGTAATAGGGAGGGGACTGAGGGAAATATGTATAACTGGGCAATTCCACTGCCCAATCTTTGGTGCCTCCTACTGCCCAATCATTGGTGCCTCCACTTGAAAGCACCCTTCCTTAGCCAGTGAAGTGTTGAATGAAAGCTTTCTTCTTGTTTTCATGACCCATCTGACATGAACCCAGGGGGCTGCAGACTTAAATTGCTTTCCTGTAATCCATTATCCCCCATTTTGGGGATCGGGGTGGCTTGGTGGTAAAGTGTGTTACTCGAGATCGCTAGGTCGAAAGTTCACACTGCTCCTGGGTAGCTGCCATGCTGGTAGGGGTAGCACTTTCAAGTAACCCTAGCAGGGCTATATGATCTATGTCTAGCTCGAGGGAGTAATCCCACTTTTATCCCCCTTTCTGAGGCTAGGGAGTGAGTTATGGACCTGTCTATATCACCAGTGAAGGTAACAGTACAGTGTGCACCATACGTCTCAAGTACTACAATGAAACACTTCATAGTAACACCTTCAGGCAAAGGGCGTAGATCTCATTTATTGTTCTCGGCCAAAGATCATA
The DNA here is from genome assembly GCA_018397915.1 of Birgus latro. Lineage (NCBI taxonomy): Eukaryota > Metazoa > Arthropoda > Malacostraca > Decapoda > Coenobitidae > Birgus > Birgus latro. Next base: position 51,707 of record JAGKTI010004135.1, read on the forward strand.
GATCTCATTTATTGTTCTGAGCCTGTGTTTTGCCTGAGTTAAACTGGAGGAGTAATATAGCCTTCTTTAAGGGTTTTCAGCAGGAAAAATAATATATATGACGGGATGTATGTATTATGTGCTACCATAAAATTTTATTCACTAAATTAGACCTTGTGAAAAAGTAATGGAAGACAGGTGACACCATCAAATCTTATCCCAAAGCTGAATAAAATAAATATAGGGAAATAAAACGATGAACATTATTTATTTATTTTAATTTTTTTTACTTACAGTATTTTAACATCACCCCATCACTGATGTACTTTTCACTATTTGTGCAATTAAATGATATTATTCTACTTTGGGTATATTTTTTGAACTGGAGGGGTTAGATATGGCCTTCATTAACGTTTTCACTACTAGTTTCTTGCTAAACTGAATAAGCTGTATATTATCTAGGGATAGAGTCATCTGGAACATGTCCTTTAATTGAACGGGTTGAGTCCCAGTTGTGAATGGGTTAGGTCTTCAATAACCAGTTTTAGACGGTCTGTTTACTTTTATTCTTGTCACGACATGACTATAATCAGCTTTAGTGAAGGGGTTAAATAATCATTTACACCACTGGTAGGTTGATGTTTTTAAATATAGTGTTTGTATGTGTGTGTGTGTGTGTGTGTATATATATA
>JAGKTI010004136.1:7595-29259 GCA_018397915.1 Birgus latro
TTTTTGTGTGTGTGTGTGTGTGTGTGTGTGTGTGTGTCTGTGTGTGTGTGTGTGTTTTAATCGGTGAAATGCATTTTAAAATGCAGTGTTTCTTTAGACGGACACCATTTTGCAGTGTGTGAAGGGATCAGTATTTTTTAATGAAATTACCCTTACCTATGCCTTTTTTTTTTGTATGAAAGGAAGAAGGAACCAAAGGCCACAGGCCCACATACTGTTCCTTCCAAGAAAAAGCAAAAACAATACAAAAGAGAGCCAAATTCAAGATCCGTTCGTTTCGAGATGCCTGGACACACTGCATTTGAAAGACTGGAGATCATCGGAAGTAGGAAATACAGTACAGACAGAGGAAGACAGTTCCAGAGTTGACCAGTTGCATAAATGAAGGACTGGGAGTAACGGTTAACTCTTGCATTAGAGAGTTGGACAGAAAAGGGATGAGAGTTTGTTGCCAGACAGGTACTACGTGCCCGTCATAGAGGTGGAGGGATGCAAGCAGACAGTTCAGAGGAACAGTGACCGTTGAAATAGCGATAGAAGAGAGATAAAGGTACAACAGTGCGGCGAAGAGACAAAGGTTGAAGGGAATCAGTAAGAGGAGGAGAGTTATTGAGACGAAAAGCCTTTGACTCCACCCTATTGAGAAGAGCTGCATGTGCGGACCCTCCCCACACATGAGAGTTGTACTCCATACACGGGTGAATAAAACCCATGTACAAGGTCAACAACTGTGCAGGGGTAAAGAAAGTTCGGAATTGGCTTAGCACACCTAATCTCTTGGAAGCAGATTTCACAAGAGATGTAATATGTTCTTTCCAAGGCAAATTCCAAGAGAATGAAACCCCAAGCATGTTCAAGGATGATGCAGGACTGAGCTAGACATTATTAAACATTAGTGGGTAATCCTGAGGAAGATTTTGTCAGGTTGATAAGTGTAAGAACTGGGTTTTTGATGCATTAAAAATAACAACATTATTTTTACCCCAATCAAAGATACGAGCCAAGTCAGACATTAGGTGTACCATAGCCTCATCCCTTTTTTGTTGAAGCAACTGCTGAGATGGACGTTGCGGAAACCGAATGGAAAGGTGAAGGGTGGAATCATCAGCATATGAGTGGACAGGGTTAGATGTACAGCTTAGGTCATTGATGAATAAAAGGAAGAGAGTTGGTGATAGGACAGAGCCCTGAGGAACACCACTGTTGACAGGTCTAGGAGAAGAACGATGGCCGTCTACAACAGTGGCTATAGAACGACCAAAAAGGAAGCTAGAGATGAAGGCACAGATAGAAGGATAAAAACCATAGGGGGGCAGTTTGGAAATTAAAGATTTATGCCAGACTCGACCCAAACCTATCTTAAATTTTCATGACACCCCAACATTATCTTACCCCCGTGTAACCAATTTTACGCATCCTACTCAAACTTATCCTAACCAAACATATCCCTTATGTTATCACATTTTCCTTCTTTATTGAGAGATCCTTTTTTTACTCAAAACCACATTTCTGCACACCTTTACAAAACCACTGAATCAGTAACTCTCTCTCTCTTTTTTGAACCCCCATCCGCCGGTTAATGTCCATACACGTCACAATCTGGCCTCGAAGGGGCCGCCGGGTAACATCCATAAACGCAAATGTCTTCCAGCCACCATTTCATCTCGGCAGCAAAGGGTAAGGAGGGAGTCCCTCCACAGCACACATATGAGAGTCAGTCTGTCACGTGCTTTTGCCGGGTGTACAAAGATGTCTTCAGGTTCCCATTTTTCTGATTTCGTCCGCGCTGCCTGTAGCCAACTGCATCATCCATCCCTGCCAAGCCTCTTTCCAAGGCTACTATCAAAGGGCTTGGTGACAGTGCCATAAGGCATGCCTTGGATGCAACAGTGTCTAGTTTATCTAGTGGTGGAGAAATTATCACGTTGAGAGGAAAGCCATAGTCAGTGCTGCAGGCAGACGCACGAACACGTCCTGCTCTTGCACCGAAAATTAGTTCTCTTCCTCACTTCATTACTCAACACAACCACCTACAGACTTGGGGATACTTTCAATTGCAAGAGGAAGAGATGGTGAGTAATATGGTCTGTAATTTGTTTCCTTATGTGATATACTTTCCGAGATATAAGCAATTTCCGGAAAATTGCCTGTAGTGAGGTGACGACTCCGTAAAAAATAGCCCAGCGCTTGAGGGTTAAAGAGATGGGCCTGTTTCCTTAAGGATTACTGAAACACTTTCACCTTTTGGTATCCAGTTTTCAGTTACATCAATCAGGTTTGAGAAGTAAACACATGGAAGATTTGATTTGGCTTTTAACCCGTGGATTGCACAATTACCATTTTTATCCCACCCCATGGTTTGCAAAAAAGAAGTTTTTTTTTTTAATTTTTGTTTATTATAACCTTGAAGATAAACATCCAGGGCATCATCTGGGGAAAAAAAATAATACAGTAATAATAATAATAGTAATAATCTCGCTCTCTCTCCATTTTTGTGTAGGGCCATGTGTAAGTTTATGTAGGGGAGTATTGAAAAAAATATATATATATGTATATATATATGTAAATTTTTGTTTATTATAAACTTGAAGATAAACATCCAGGGCATAATCTGGTGAAAAGAAAAAAATCTCTTTCCATCTTTAAGTAGCGCCATGCATAAGTTTGCACAGAGGTGGAGTAGTTAGCGGTGATGCACGGCCAGCACAGCCTGAACTGTGGCTCGCAATCCACAGGTTAAGACTGGCTTAGTGGGGGAGGGTGGGGGGAGCTAGCCCCATTCTTCCATTAGGTGCCAGTTTTTCTGACTGCTTTTCATGAGTTTTAATTGACTTCTAAGGTTCATTTTTGTCAGAAATGCCTTATTTTATGACAGAGGTTTTGGGGGAGCAAGGCCAAACAAGGAATGTCTAATAAAAATGAGCAACAAAAACATTCAAGACACAAGAAAACTCACTAGACAACTGGATATCAAAGCCAAAATATATGACTGGAGAGAGAGAAAAAAAATCTGCTTTCGGGACAATTCGCCATCAAAACATGGACGATTCCCCGTCAGGCCAATTTGCACTCTAGACGATTCCCCGTCGTTCTATAAATACACTTAATACAAAGATAGCCTGATTATCCATGCTACATTGTGTGAAGGGGTGCCTGAACAGCCTGAAATTACAATTAATCCAGTGGAAACAAAACATAAGGAATGCCCAAATAGCCGAAATTACAATTAATCCAGTGGAAACAAAACATGAGTACTGTCAGACTGAATTATTTACCGGCAAATGTACACTTTAACCCCTACACCGCGAGGTTGTCGGAGGAGCGCCGGGCCCTTCCCGCGGGGATATTCGTTCTCCAACTGATTTTTTTAAAATACAGGAATTTGCCAAAAATCTGTTATTGCTCCTAGAATATTATAATTACATATGCATATGGCACATACCTTCAGCTTTCTCCTGGGATGTTTTTTTTTAGCACTCGTTGACTACCGTAGGACTTGTGGAGACTTCTGAAGTTGGGTAGCTAAGTCTCCACTTTACACTTCCTGACAACCCCTAATCTGAATACCACTGCCAGATATTATCACTAGAAACACTATTCAATGATTTCCAAGTAGTTTGGAATCCATACTAAAAAAAAAAAAAAAACACTGAAAGCAATGTAAAATACAAGTGCATACGAGCCTCCCACTCGCGCTAATTCGCCGCTGGTATTCTGTCATTTCTTACTCATATACACACTCACACTTTATTTCTAGTATTTTATTACACTTATATCTGCAGTCCTTTACCGCTTCCCACACGATGTTTAGTAGGGGTAGAGGTCACAGGGCCTTTTATAATAGGCACAAAAGCAGCAGAAATGGAGGGGCAACATTTCACGGTGAAGGACGAGAGCAAACTGACTATCTCGATAGTGGCTAGCCAAGAGTTGAAAATGTCAGCTGGTAATGTATATGCTAAGAAATAAGTCGTAGGAAATCTAGACAATACATAATAAATTAGGTAATTCCAGCGCAGGCTTCTCCATTCCTTTATTATATACATTTATATTACGAGAGTAGCTCATATGGCATATTTCACAGGGAAAAAAAAGCAGGGGAAATTAGCAAACGAGTGCAGGTTGGATGTTGCCAAGTGATAATTAGCCAATTCCAGGTGTATGGCACTGTCAATTACCTTATTTTATATATATATATATTATTTTGTATAAGAATAGGGCATAGGGCTCATTTCAATGGATGAAAACAGTGGAAAAATCCAGGAAAGATTTATTTAGCGCAAAGCGGCTGAGCAGACGAGACGAGAGGGTAATGGAAGGGGAGGTAGGGAGGGGAGTCTAAAATGGGGGAAAATGGCTAAACTGTCAACAATGGATGGGAGTACTGATGACATTAGCAGCTCTGACTATTGCTGGACACTGGCTGTGCTGATAGATGATACAAGTCACCACCTGAAAGCCAAGGTGAATTAAAAATAACAGTCACCCAAGTGGCGCCCCACGGTATGATCCATTGCACCCGACCGTCACGAAAGTGACGACCCGTGGTTAAGGGGTTAAGCAGCAGAAAGACCTTCCAAATTCAATTCACATTCCTCCAGCCTGTTTCTGTATTTTTCTTACTATTTTCATCCATCCATCATTTAATTCTATGTCACTCCATGGGGGCACTGAAACTTATTCCTGGAGAAATATGCGTGATGCTAGACGGCCATCTGGCAATTGATAGAATATTTCTAATTTGCATGCTCATTTTTAGACCATTATATGTTATGTTGTACAAAAAGGGTATCTTAGGGGTAAATATTGAGGTCATGGCACCAATTAGAATTATTACCATAAGTTCTTCAATTCGGATATCGCGTTTTCGGCTACAGTGCAGACATAGCTGTACCAATTAGGCGTGATAGCTGAGGGTTGAGTGTATTTATTTGGTATGAATTTATATGTAGTACAAGAGTATATTGGTTTTCACACAGTAATATAGGCGACATTAGCGTTGTTTCACTCACCAAACACATCAACATACCGCACCTTTTTTGGCAACATTACCTGATCATCATTTCTGACTTTCCTCCTCTAACGCTACGTAAACTTTGTCCTCCACACTGTCATTGATTAGGGAATTACTCTGGCCTTGTATTTCATACCATGGGGCGACATGTCTTTACTGGTCAGGTCACTGGTAACGGGTGAGTTGACTAGACAATGGCATGCGGGGCATATGTCACCTGATTCAAGTTTCAATATATTTATATTTTTTCATTAATACCAACTATTTGATGCCATATTTTACATTTTAAAAAGAATAAACCACCATCAGCTTTACAACTCAAAAACTAAAATACTTGCTAAATTATATGATATGTAAATAACTGACGGGGAATCGTCCCGACGCCAAAAAGTCCTGAAGGCGAATTGTCTCATTATTGTTGTGACGGCCTCGCCGTAAGCGAGTGCGGCACTGTGCAGCGTGCCATTTTGAATTTTTTGTATTTCCTTTCATGTCGCTTTTCATATCATCGAGACAGATAACTTTTGTATAGTGGAATTTGCCCTATATTCATCGCTTTCGTAACATCAAATTTTCCTATATCGAGTTTTCGTTTATTGGGGATCCACTGTATTTCGATATCAAAAGACACAAAAGAATATCCAAAGTAATGGTAAACACAAGGAAGCCATGCAAAAACCCAATGAAATAAAAAAAACACCCAACCTATACACTATTGTATGTACAGTACCCCTCCTTGTTTTGGCAATGTTTTCAGGTCATTCTGCCATATTTTGACCAAAAAAGACCCTACCTAAACATTACTGTACCGTTACTCCCAGTCCTTCATTTATGTAACTGGTCAACTCTGGAACTGTCTTCCTCTGTCTGTATTCCCTACTTCCTATGATCTCCAGTCTTTCAAACGCAGTGTGTCCAGGCATCTCGAAATGAATGGATCTTGAATTTGGCTCTCTATCTTATCGTTTTTGTTTTTTCTTGGAAGGAACAGCATGCGGGCCCATGGCCTTTGTTCTTTCTTCCTTGCATAAAAAAAAAAAAGTACCCCTCCTATTTTGGGCCCTGTTTTCAGGTCATTCTACCATATTGTGACATCAAAACATTCACAAGATTATCCAGAATACATTTTACCAACAAGGAAACTGAAAGATAACTAAAGTTACCTGCCGAAAAACATTCAACTAGGGTACTCGCCTCCCAGCGCACCGCAGACAGGCTTCTTAACCCGCACACCTCCAGCAGGTGCAGTGTTGTCACATGTGGTCTAGTGGCAAACACTTGCACCTAGCAAATGTTCCATAACTACTCTTCCTCCTGAACCTGCTGGAGGTGAGTGATGACTGGTGATTTACAATGCAGTAATGGTGGCCTACTCACTTCAGGAGACTCCGAAGACAGCTGCAAATTTACATCCACCGAAGACTCAACGGCTGTCGACATGCTCAGTTGTGAGGCCGATAGGGAAGGCGGGAAACGACCTGGTGGCAGTGGTGGTGAGACTGGGCTGGCACTTGTGGGGGTTGCAGGCCTGAAGATGGAGTCGATCCTGGTCTGCCACTAGGACCGACGATCCTGCCGGAGGATGACAGAGTCCAGGACTCCCCACAGCTCCATCGCCAGGCGGAGCGGCGCCAATTCCCTGTCACAATGCGTGTCCTTGGCATACTCCAGCACCCACTCCAAGTAACCACAGAGGACACCGAGATGAGGGACTGAAGTTGCAAAGGGCTGCAGGTCAGGGTCCTCATCCTCGTCGGACCTGCTGTCCTCTTCCATGCCCACTGAGGCAGCAGCAACGATCTCATCATCAGACATAGTTTGATAACCAGGATCGCCGCCACTGACATCCACCTGCTCTCTTTCGATTCTTTGCAGGAGATGAGACCAACTGCATTCGCCCAGTTGAACACTGCAGACTACAGGTTGTAACACCAAAGATTCCGCAAGGTCTGCTCCCCACGTGTCCTCCACCGCATCCTCATCCTCCAATACCACCATCACCTCATTCAGGAACCTCCGGCAGTACAGTCTCTTCGCAGCCATGATAACACCCTAGTCCATTTGTTGAATCAGATCAGTCATATTAGGTGGCAGAAACATGCACCTAATCCACCCATCAAAGGCAACCAAGTCCTTCTCAGACAGATGCACGAAGGCACTGTCCAGGAGCAGGAGTGCCTTCACGTGGTCGTGAGCAATACCGTTTCATAATGGATAACTTCCATTGACGAAATGTCTGTGGAACCAATCACTGAAGATTTTACTGGTAAACCAGGCCTTCACAGAATAGTACCACACAACAGGCAGGCTATCCATCAACCCACAGAGACAATGTGGTTGTTTTGCACATCCAACAATGGGTTTGAGGAAAAGCATCCCATTAGCACTGGCACAGCACAAAACAGACACGTTGTTTGGACACTTCCAACCAGGGGCAGTCTTCTCCCTTTCCTCACTCAGGGTGTTGGTGGGGAAGGAGCGGTAGGACAGACCAGTTTCATCAGCATTATAGACTTGACCAAGGGCAAGGCCATCATCCTTGATCAGGCGCTGCACTTTCTGGCGAAATGGATCTACTTCCTCCACTGCCACGTCCAAGGCCTCGCTGTGTGCCTATGGCCAGTAAGTCCATGGTGAAGCTTGAGGTGGAAGAGCCATCCCTTGGACGCCTTGAAGTCCTGCATGTTGTGCAGGCGTGGAAATTTCTCAGCAGCAGCCTTCATCTCGGTCCCACGCACTAGCACACAAGCACCACGTTGCTAGCGAAACCACATCAATGTCGACTGGTAAATAATTGTGTGCCGGGCCTGGGCCATTACCTTCCTCTCGCCCTGACGCGTGCTTTCAGTGAAGTCCTGTCCGTACTGCGTAAGCTTGCTGCGTGACTTCTTGATATCAATGTTCAATGGGCTAGATCATATCCGCAAAGAATGCGTCCTGTGGTCCACCCCACATCAACCCTATCCAGTATCTCACGTTTCTTCTTCAGAGTCAGAACCTTCCTCTTCTCAGGTGGTGGTGGGGCCATCACTACACACGCGAGGATACAGCACAGGAGGGCCACAACCTGAAGAAGATTGGGGACCACCACAAACACATTCACAGCCACCGCTGCAAGCAAGTCACTACAGCAAAACAAAGGCGAGAAGTGTGATGCGGGCTTGTGTTGGACGGCAAGTAGTACAGCACTGCCATATTGCACCCAACAGTTGTGTCCAAGAACAGAGGAAACAAAATGCAGCAAACTGACATCTGCATAAAAGGTTCACTTCCAATTGCCCAGGCAAGGGTTAGTATGTGATGGCAACAGCAGATGAGCAGTACACCACCACCTCAGGCAGTGTATGACTAATGTGGCCTGCTAGGTGACTCTGACCATTCAGTAGGTCATAGTGGGGGGTTTCGCACTAATCCCAGAGGATGGGGGACTCCCGCCATTCAGTATAGAGGCGGATGGGTGGTTTTACCATACATTTACTAGTGGTTTGTGGACTGTGTTACAAGTGTGGTGGCCACCGGTATCCCTCAGCCAGGAACAACAATCTCCTCGTCCTTTCAAAAACAACCACAGGATTTTCTTGAAAATACGCTTCATGTGTTTCCCAGGCAAAATTACATAGTATCCTTACCTAACCTAACCAGCTTGGCTAAGTTGGCTGACTGTGGTACTGAAACAAATACCTATACCGAATGGAAGCGTACTGTACAGTACAGTCACACATACGGTACTGTGTACAGTATCGTCATATGCATTTGTACAGAGATTACTGTACTGATATTGTAACCGTATCATGGGAAGGAATCTGTGTGTGTGTGTGTGTGTGTGTGTGTGTGTGTGTGTGTGTGTGCGCGCGCGCGCGCGTGTGCGTTCATGTCTCCCGGTGGATGCTCAACTTTCGACATTCGGTAGAAAGGCAGACGGCCGTTGTCACCAAACATATACTCGTGGCTTGTGGTCTGTTTGATGGTGGTGGTGGTTGAGCAAGACTTAGCCTGGTGGCTAAGTCCTGAAAAGACCTCGATTGTAATTAAGAGGTAGACAAGGTGTGGAAGCATTCTCAATATTTCTAATGAATTGCAAGTCCTTCTCAAACAAATCCTATAAGAAACATTACTAATGTTATTATAAGTGACTAGTGAGCATAAGGACCAAAAGTCTATCTATCTATTGCCAGACACCATAATCCCGTAAGGGGTGGCCATTTGACTTTGAGTTATTTTTTTTTTACGGGGAGGGGCACTAACCCTCCACCAACCCACTTGTTGACACGTAGGGAGCACGTATGGTTTGGTTATATGGTTACCACGCAGCGTTGTAAATGGTTTCTTGGCTTACCCATTTGGCTTGTCACTCAATGTAATGCCACCTGTAAAGGAAAGAAAAGCAGTAAGAAGTGACAGGAAATATAGGAGAAATAGGAAGAAAGGAGGGCAGGCACAGAAAAAGAATGATAAAGGCTAAGGAAGAAGTAGGCAGCACTACATCAAGTGAGTGGATGATGGTCGCCACCACCTACCACTAAGGACCACAAGTGATAGGAAATATCTTGGTGAATTTTGTGGAAATCCTGAGAAATAATTGAACATCGACAACATGACCCATCACGTGGTAAACATAAACAATGCCGGGGCCCAGGCTAATGCCACCACAGGCACAGCCAGAGTCCATTCCCGCAAAAATTGAAGGAGATATCTACCCCTGCATAGTTTGCCAGGTCCACTGTGATACTGGCATAAAGTGCAATGACTGTCATAAAATGCTACACGCTCCAATCCAAAAAGGCCGATGCATGCAAGCATGTTGCAGCCTTCAAAAAACGAAATGAAATGCCTACATATCTCCTGATCATGTTCACCACATCAAACAGGCAATACACTTACCAAACAAGCACTAAGAATAACCATGCAAACTACGAGGAGCTCGACATAGAAACTGAAAACTGTATGGTTGAAAAACAAAAAGCAAACAAACCTCGGCCTAGGTCTGCACCAGAAAAGGAGAACAAAGAACATCCCAAAAGCAGAGCAAAGAACATCCCAGAGAAACCACTCCAGTCACCCCAAGTGAACCTACATCTAATGTAACCAGGAATCTACTAGGCCTACCAGCACAGTGGACCTGGGGAGCACACCAGAGGACCTCACCCCATCTGTACTAGTGCCATCACTTCGGGAAGTTGAACCTAGTCAGCCCACGCAAAACCAAACATCAACTAAAGGCAGCATCCAGTCTGTGAGACCCAAGGCCAGCCCAAACAACCCTTCTACAGCCCAACTCACGGCAACGACTGAAGTATGCAGGTACTATAGGTGGAGGATCTCTTGGTATGGTCGAGCAGGATGAAATTGTAAGGACAGCCACCCAAAGTTTTGTCAAAAACTCTGGAATCATGGACCAAATAGTGACCTACACTGCAAGCTGTGTACAAACTTTCATTCACCCCTTACTATGTGAATCCTCTGTCAAGAAACAGGAATGCTTTGAAAGAAATTGCAAACATGCCCACATAAAAAAAGCCAAGAGAACTCGAATCATGCAACCACCAAGTTTGTAGCTGCGGCTGCCCCTCAAACTGAACATTCTAATAAAAATCACCAGCCCCTTTCTGCCAACTCTGCCCCTGCTTTTTTCAAGTTGATAACAGGGATGAAAACAACATTAGGTACCCTCACAAAAGCCATGGAGGCCCAATCAACCATAATAACCAACTACATGACAGCAAATCAGCCAACTCAAATCCAAAACCAATCTCAGTCCTGTCTACCCCAGTGTCCCCAGGTACAGATGTTTCCCTGGCTAAATGCTGTCAAAGCCCACTAGAAAATACCTTGTTAGGCAATATTCAAGGCTTGTACCCAAAGTGTACCCAAAGCAAGGTACCATTCCTCTCAGAACTATCCTAAGAGGAAAAATATGCCTTTATTGCCTTAACTGAGTCACACCTCTCTAAATATATGATACTGAAATACATCTATCTATCTATTGCCAGACGTCTCAGTCCCGCACAGGGTGGCCACAAACTAATTGCCTCCATGTCGCTCTGTCCACCGCCATTTCACTGCCCTGCTCCCAGCTCACACCCCCCTCTCTCATATACCTCTCCATCATCCCTTCATCTCATCCTCGGCCTCCCTCCCACTCCACCTCACTCACATACACTTTCCTCGTCAGTCTTTCACTCTCCACATGCCCAAACCACCTTAACGTGTTTCTCCTAACGCTTCCTATCACATCGACATCCACACAACGCTCCTTCACTTCCTCATTTGTTAGTCTGTCTCTCCATGTGACTCCACATGCTCCTCTCAAGTAACTCATTTCCACTGCTCTCACTCTTGACTTCTGTCCTTCCAACAGGGTCCAAGCTTCACTTCCATATGTTAAAGTTGGTATCGCAATACTGTCATGTAGCAACTTTTTCACTTCCATGTTTCTTATCACTGCTTTCAACAAACCAGCAACCTTCCTTCCCTGCTGCACCCTTTCAAGCATTTCACCCTCCAGACTTCCATCCTTACTAATCACACTGCCCAAGTACTTAAATGCACTCACATTCTCCATATCCTCCCCATCCAATCTCACTGTGCATTCACTGACTGCACTTCTCTCGAAGACCATCACTTTACTCTTTCCTACATTCACCTTTGGATTCTGCTTCTTACACACACTCCCAAACTCATCTACCAAGTCTTTCAGCTCCCCTTTGTCTTCACTCAACAACACAGTATCATCTGCAAACAACAGTACAAGGAGTTTCCAAACACTGCCCTCTCACACTAGGGCCGCTCCAACATCCACTGCCCGACCTTGTACCTCTTTTATAACTCCATCCATATACAGATTGAACAACCAAGGAGACATGACACATCCTTGTTTCAATCCAACCTCCAAATGGAAATTTTCACTCAGTTTGCCATCCACACGCACTGCAGCCTTAGCACCCTCATAAATACTCTTCACGGCCTTCAACAACTTCCCATCCACTCCATATATTCTTAATACTTTCCACTATCTTTGTCTATCCACCCTGTCATATGCTTTCTCCAAATCCATGAAAGCTGCATACAATTTCTTTCCCTTCTCTAGAAAATTTTCCACTAAAGATCTAAGAATGAATATCTGGTCTATACAACCCCTTCCCTTCCTAAAACCTCTCTGTTTTACTAATTCCTCTGTTATTTCCCTAACTCTGTCAATAGTCAATAGGTATCCTACCATATACTTTCCCTATTACACTAAGAAGGCAAATGCCTCTATGATTACCACATGCTTCTTTTTCCCCTTTTCCTTTGTACAGGGGAATAATCATACCTGACTTCTAATCCTCCGGGACTCTACCTTCCTCCCAGGCCAATCTGCACACCTTCCACATCCATTCTTTTACTATCTCTCCCCCATGCTTCAGCATTTCACCACACACTCCATCAATTCCTGGGGCTTTCCCCATTTTAACTTTCTTCAGTGCTTCCACAACTTCCATCCTGCTGATTCCTTCCTCTCATCTCACAATTCTTCTTCTCCCAGCCATTTATACTTGCATTTCTTTCATTCTCCATGTTCAACAATTCATTAAAGTGTTCTCTCCATCTGTTCACTTTTTCTCCAACTAGCTTCGATGGCACCCTGTCTAACTCTCTTTACCTCTTTCCATTACATTTTCTTACATTCCCTCCACTTTACACTCAAAATTCCTTCCAAATTCTTCATCCACTCCCTTCATACTGTCTCTCTCTTACTAATCTTTTCACCTCTCTTCTACTCTCTACATATAACTCTCTCTTCCATCTCTCAACTTCTTTGATGCCCCTGTTCCTCATCCACTCATTATATGCTTTCCTCTTTTGTGCCACAGCCTCTCTTACCTCTTCAGTCCACCATGCAGTTCCCTGAACCCCCTTTCGTCTTCTCTTCACCGCACACACCACCTCATATGCTGCACAGATTTCTTCTGTGAATATTTTGCACACACCTTCCACGTCCCCCATCTGCTCCAATCTATATTTACCCAATGGCAGTGCTTTAGTGGACATTTGTGCCAGGAGGGGGTTGGTGATAGCTAATACCTTCTTCAGGCACAAAATGATCCGTAGGTATACATGGCGAGTGTTGAGAAGGGTGGATGGTGAAGTGAATGAACGGAAGGCAATCAATAACTGACTGTGTGTGTAGATGAAAGGATGAGATGATGTGTAATGGATGCATGAGTATATAGAGGTTGGGGGAGTGGACTTTCTGACCTCCACTTTGCGGCAGTCAGAATCAGAGTCCAAACAAAATGGAGGACGAGAAGAAGGGAAGGACAGGAGGAAGTAGTTCTTACAAGGAAGGCAGAAAAGTTACAAGAGGATGGAATAAAGGCTGAATATAAAATGGAAGTGAAATACATACAATTAGAAAATTACGCTCCACTCAGAACTGAGACGATTCAGCAAAGTCATGGAGGTGTCATAACATATGTAAGAAATGATTTGGCCATAACTGTTGATACTTTGCTCTCATTCTCAAAAGGGCAAGTTGAAATAAACATTGTTCATATCAAAGGAATAGCCTTAGTCTTGGTCAATATGTACCGTCCTCCAAACTGCAACCAGAGCAATGAAAATGGCACTTGACTCCCTCTCGGCAGCAGTGCCAGACATAACTATAACAGGAGACAAACTTCTCCACAATACAAAGGCCATCAAGAAAAATAACAGGAGGAAAACATAATGAACAGGAGCATGCAAATCTATATCTATAGCCTGATGCCCTAATCCCACAAAGGGTGGCCACAGACAAAATGCCTCCAAGTCACTTCGTCACCCACCATTTGCCTACCCTCCCCCCAACTCACTCCCCCCTCAGTCATATACCTCTCAACTCCCTCCCTCCACCTCATCCTCGGTCTTCCCCTCCCTCCACCCCACATGCATACACCCTCTTAGTCAGTCAATCTTGCAGACAAATACTTCCTCTCCCAAGTCACAGAGAGAGCCACAAGAGGTAAAAATATATTAAATCTGGTATTCACAAATAACCATGAACTAATACATGGCTACCATTTAGAAAAAACTATCTGCTCAGACCACAATCTCATCAAAATAAGAACACACTGCAGAAAAGATGGAATATATCTAACTGAAGCAGAAATAAATCCTCAAGACCTCAGTGCCCTAAACTTCATCACAGTACTGAATTGGATACAGTCAATGAAAACCTGCTGCAGCTAAATTGGGGCTTGTCCCTGGAAAATAAAGATGATGATGGTACAAATGGTATACTAGACATTCCTATCTACACTCCTGTGTATGTAAGAACTGGATACCACCAAACAATACATCTGGATCAACTAGAAAAAAAAACATACCACTGACTAGAAAAATGCTCATGAGAAAAAGGGCAACTCTACAGAAACAACTCGAAAACAAAACTAGAACTAAAAATTACAGAGACTGAGAGAAAACCAATGGACTCTTATGATCAATGAAGGAGGGAGGTAACCAAGGCTGAGACAATAATCAAGAGTAATCCCAAGTGGGCCTCTGCTGTCAGAAGGTAACCTGGTAAGGGACCCACATGAAATATGCCACATTCTTGCTAACCAGTATCATGCAGTCTACAGAAAACCGGACAACACAAAAATCATCCATGATCCACAACTTTTATTCAGGACTGACCCAGCCAGACAACAGCAACATACTCTGACTGACTTTAGCTTCAGTGAGGAAGATATTATCAAGGCAACTGATGAATTAAAGCCAAGTTCAGCACCAGGCCTGGATGGAGTCCAAGCAGTATTACTAAAGAAATGTAAAGACGTTCTTGCACGAACCTTATACCTTTTCTGGCACAGATCACTGGACTCGGGGAAATTCCTAAAGAACTGAAAAGAGCCACTATAAAACCAATACAAAAAGGGGGAGAAAGAGTTCTTTCCAAAAAGTATCGTCCAGTGGCCTTACCATCCCACATAATCAAAATATTTGAAAAAATTGTAAGGAATCATATTGTTGATACCCAGAGGACCCAAAACTAAAGAACAAGAGCCAACGTGGTTTTCGTAAAGGGAGGTCATGTCTCTCTCAGCTATTGAATCACGATCACCTACTAAACCAACTGGCGGTTGGCAGTAATATGGATGTGGTATTCCTTGATTTTGCCAAGGCCTTCAACAAGGCTGATCATGGAATACTCCTCCACATGCAGAGAACCCTGGGAATCACTTGTAATCTTGGCATCTGGCTGCATGCCTTCTTGTCCTCCAGAAGCCAGACTGTCAAAGCAAATGGAACATCATCCTCGGAAAGACTACTTGTTAGTAGAGTACCACAGAACTGGTAATCTTGGCATCTGGCTGCATGACTTCTTGTCCTCTAGAAGCCAGACTGTCAAAGCAAATGGAACCTCATCCTAAGAAAGACTACTTGTTAGCGGAGTACCACAGTGCTCGGTACTGGGGCCCCTTCTTTTCCTCATACTGGTGACTGACACTGATGAAGGGATTCAACACTACACTCTTATCATTTACTGATGATATAAACATCAGTAAAAATGTCAAATCACTAGGGGATGTGGAGAAACTACAAGAGGATCTGAATAATGTATGTAACTGGCCAAGGAAAAACAATATGGTCTTTAACAATGATAATTTTGTGCAACTATGATGTGGACCCTAAGACAATCTAAAAAGCTCAACAACTACTGTATCTGCACTGAAGATGGGCAAGCCTTAAGTACCAGCAGTGAGGTCAAATGCCTAGCAGTTTAACTTAGTGCATATGGCAAATTTCAGCACCACATTCAGGAAACAGTACAGAAATCAAATAAAGTAGCTGGGTGGATACTAAGAACTTTTTGTACAAGAGAAGAGGAATGCCTTGCGACCCTATGGAAGGTTCTTGTCCAACCCATCCTAGATTACTTCAGCTAGCTCTGGTCACTCTATAGGGCTATAGGGTCGTGGACTAGACTCTGTCCAGCATCTCCTCACACACCAGATCAGGGGAATGAAATCACTTGACCAATGGAGCAGGCTAAAATCCCTGAAAAAGTGCTCTCAACAGAGAAGGAGAGAAACATATTTCAATCTATGTCTGGAAGATCCTGGAGGGGCTAGTTCCAAATCCATCAGAATCAACAGTAATAGTTCTACACCCAAGTGACAGTGCTGAATGGCAGTGTGCAAGAAAAGCACTACCCTGCCAGGCATCACACAAGATTAAAACCCTCTTAGGATACAGTTTCAACATAAATGAACCAAAAATCTTTAGCAGTCTCCCTACAGAAATTATCATCATCTGGATCTCGTTTCCCACCCTAGGGCAGGGTGAGGAGTAGCAATGCCCAGACAGCCCAAATTTGCCCAATCCAATGGGTCACAACCCCAGAATCCTGGCTGTATCGGATACCTGGTACGCCGAAATCATTCACCACGTTCTGTAGCTTCACATAAACGTATCTGATAAAGTCAATCCGGACACTGTCATGTTAAAAGGGGGCACCAAATCCCTGATCATACACTGCTCCTCACAATATTCATCCAGCCAGCTCAATCTCTTGTCAGTCCTCTCCCTAGCCTCACCAACTTCCAAACCTCTCTTCCTCACACACTCATCCACCATCTCCTTGGCCTACTTCGCCTCCTCCCTCCATCAAATTCGCTCAGATATACCTTTTTCACCACTCTATTGTTATCCTTTCTCTTCACATGACCATACCATTGCAGTACACTCTCTTCAATTCTGGAGTCCACAGACCTCCTCACTCCACATCTTTCATGAATCACATTATTTCGTATCCTATCCACTCTCTGTATTCCTCAGCAGTCCCATCTCCAATGCTCTTGATCTTGACTTTTCATTTTCACTCCACACCATAGTCTCACATCCATATGTTAAAGTTGGCACTAACACTCCTTCATGTACGCCTCGTGTAGCTGCAACACTCAAGCCTCCGTTTCTTATCAAGGCCTTCATTGCACCAGCTACTTACCTTCCTTGTGTCCCTCTACTTTCCACTTCTTTTGTACATTTTCCTCTCTTTTCTATCACTGTCCCTAGGTATCTGAACTCTTACCAATTCCAGTCTCTCTCCAATCACTGTAACATTGCACTGTGAGTCACCTTCTCTCTCAATAACCATCACTATTACTCTTTTCTACACTTAATCTCAAGGCACGATGCTCGCAGACATCAGCAAAACTTTGCACTAGTCTACCAAGTTCTTGTCCGCTATTTGCAAGTAGTACTGCATCATCAGCATACAACAAATTTGAGATATTCCATCCATCACCAATCATTACAAACGCCATCCCCCTCTCCATTACTCGTGTTTTTACTTCTCTCATCACCCCATCCATGTATATATTGAACAACCATGGGGCATCACACAACCTTGTCACATGCCCACACCGATCGTGAACCATGCACAACCTTGTCGCACGCTCACACCATTTGTAAACCATTCACTTACATGTCCATTAACCCTTACACATGCTTCACTACCATGGAAAAAACTCTTGACAGCACCTACCAGCTTACCATCTACACCATACATGTGCAAAGAACTGAGACAATAAGGACTGCTCAGTAAAGGACTTCAAGAGAGCTATGGACCAATTCCTGATGAAGATACCAGACGAACCTCCTGTCCAAGGTTACACCCAACTCTGCAGGGCAGCCTCAAACTCTATCCCAGATCAGTTGGACCTCAAACAAAGGGACACAGGGCCAGGGTGCAGTGGTGGACCACCACGACTGTGAGGCCTTGGCCTCTAGACTTCTTCAAGTATTTAAAGTAAGTTGTGTCTGGGACAAACAGTTTACAATTAACAATGCTGATTCAGTACTTTGTTGCACCTGAAGTGTAGCTCCCGGTGGTAACTTCTTTGGGGTGACAGTGTATTATATAAACAAGTCTACATATTTCAAAGGTAAAATAAAAAATGCCTGGTATCTATGGTAATCTATGAGGCATAACAAACAATCTTTCAATGAGAACAGGAAATATGGAATGGCTGTGCCTGTGGCAAACTATAAATTATTTGTCCATTTTTAAGGGTAAACATATGCTTTATTTAAGGCAGTAAAAGCACAATACCAAATCAGGTCTTCTTCCTGATAGTCATTTTTTCTGATTCTTTTGGGGAGGTAAATAAACGTTTCACACAAAATTTGTTTCCCTGTCGTTTTTAGCTATGTTCAGCAGTCAGTTCATTTGATTTGTAATGGCAGAAAGGGCAGAAGGACTGTCCTAACATAAGTGTTTAATTTAATTAAACCTAACCTAACCTAGCTTAACTGTACTTAATGATTTAATTTAACTTAACCTTACCTAACCTGGCATCCAGTTGGGAAACAAATTCCACCCTTCAGTACACTGAGTAATTCTTTCATTACAAATTTGCGCCGTAAACAAACAACCATAGATAAGGAACGTGGTAAAAACTGGGAAATTTTTCAGCAGGAAAAGGTAACTTATCACTCTTAAAAGTCAGAAAAATACAGCAAACAAACTGGTAGGCATATGAATTGAAATCGTAAGGTCCTTCTGTTGCCTCAAATAAAGTGTATGCTTACTTTTTTTTTTTTTTTTTAATAGCTCAGGTTTTCAATACACTCCTGATATTCCCCAAGCCGAGGTGGCTTGCTTACTTTGGGCAAACTACAGATGAAAAATACTGGGGATCAATCTTTCATAGGGATAATTCTTCTTTGTTGTCCCCAAGTTTGTCAGTAAATTCAGCATGCTCTATGGTATCACATCCCCAAACTATGAGGGTCTTCTCTGTGGCAGTTCCATCACAAATAAAAAAAAATAAAAAAATGTAATTTAAAACATGGGTGCAACAAAGAAAAAAATAAATGTCCCTTTCATAACTATAAAATTCGACATCCAAATCTGCATGCACAACACAAGGGTGTCACTTACCAGCATCTTCACCCAAAAACTGATAGAAAAAAAGTCTATGTTTACTGATTCATCAATTCCCGATGACAAGAAGAATTACAAAGAATGCATGAACCTACTGTTACAGTAAAAGTCCATTAATCCAAACACTGAAAATCCGAATTTTTTAAAAAGGATGACAAAAACTCCAAAATTTAAAAAAATCAAAATTAAATAAATCAAACTGGGCGCCAAATGCGACTAAATGCCGAACGGTGTGGTCATGGATCAGGTAATGCGTGGATTAGCAACTCCTCATAAACAACCAACCACTTTTGGAACTGTACTGTAGATTTAAGGAATTTTCCACAGTAATACATATTAAAATTTTGTGTTTCTACAATACATGCAAATTATCATTAACCCTGGACTTACTCTTTCTAATAAGATTAACCTGCCTACAACTGCTGTTCTCTACACATTACTGGTAAGTTAAACAACCCATAACATCTCTTAGTTTACCAATTACAGTTCGTGGAGTGGAGAGGTATATGAGAGTGGGGGGGGGGTGAGTTGGGAGCATGGTAGTGAAATGGCAGGGGACAGAGTGACATGGAGGCAATTTGTTTGTGGCCACCCCGTGCGGGATTAAGGCGTCTGGCAATAGATAGAGTCTTCAGTAATATGTTAAGTAAAAAAAATTGGGTAATTCGTAATGTTAATATGTGCCATATTGTATTATGAATGAAAAGTTATCCGTTCGTTAAAATTTCAGTTTACACATGAAATTGTCTTAGGGGTCCCACCCCAAAATCGGAAAACTCTGATAATCCGAATGATTCTTGGTCCACTGCCATTTGGATTAATGGACTTTTACTGCACTAAGCAAGGCCACTTCCCACAGGGCCATTGGCTGTGACAGTAGGGGCCCATGTCATGAACAAGGGCACTCCAGCTAAACTGATCATTGCTACATTAGTTGTACCAGAAGCTTTGAGAGGTACAGTAGTTGGTTTGATGCATTTTCACTGGTGTTTGTATTAGCTGTATTAGGTTGGTATCAATTTATCAATGAAGTTCATAGAATGAGTGTTCAGCTTGGAGTCTTGTCTGAATAGCCTATGATTATGGGCAGTAACTGTTCCTTGAAGGAGTTTCACTTCACAAAAGCACTTGATGGGAGAAGACCTTTAATTTTAATACTGCAGTTGGAGCTGAAATTTGTAACTGTGGCCATTACAATGACAATCCCATTTTTTAAATATACACCTTCTTACATTTTTTTTTTTAATGCATTATCAAAATTGGATGAAACTAAAGAGCAGTGGGTTATCATTTCTATAAGTATTCTCGCTGGTGTTGAGAGGCCAGCATTGTGCTTCCTAAGGCAGGCATGAACAATGAACCGGGTCCTAGAGAACACAACTAAATCACTGGATTCTAATAGGTGATATGGGTCGCTTGTTAGTGATTCACTGTATTTAAGTGAAAGATCAGTTCTTCCTGGGAAAACAGTTTTCAAACTTTAAAACTTATTTCACCTCAAATCGAAATCTGACTGGACGCCATTTTCTAGTTACCTTCAACAAAAATTTTCAAGACCTTAACAGTATTCTGGCAAGCGCTGTCATATTTGGAAAAAATTATTTAAATTTTTCAAGTATTTTTAAGTAACCCGCTAAAAGACTGGACCGCGTATTTTGGCGGGAGATTTGAGGTTCGCGCGCAAAGGACGCTAAGGGTGGTGGAGAGGCAGCCGACGCCATCACCGGCCGCGTCCTCGGGTTAGAGTTGGTACCTCACACAAAAAACTGAATTTTCTTTTATATCTGCGTGTGTTCGTTAATCCTACACCGTGTATACAACCACGAAGTATAGGGTTACCAACAAAGATAATTAAAAAATAATACGGAGACACGAAAGACAAAGGATATAAAATGTGTACCTGAGGTGCAGAGAAACGTTGTCAGTTCAGGCTGAGTCTGGGCGGGAGTGAGAGACGCAAAGCCAGCCGGCCCAAGCCACGGACACCAGCGAGGCCACGTTCAGTTTATCTTTGTATATTATTTTCACGTTTTTATCATGCTTTAATTTACTTCAGATATTTTTTATTACATACATCAAGGCTTCTATTATTATTTAAAATTAGAACTATTAATTGTGAGGGTGTCAGTGATGCGGAAATAAATATCCTGTGACACTAGCCGTTATTTGGTGGATATTTTAGGCGCTAGAGCAGGGGGTATGGAAAAAATTTAATATTAAAATTACAGGCATATTCTGACCCTGAAATATACTTTGAAAAATATTATAAAGCTTCATCTATCAGTACAAATTTTGCTGTGGTAGAATGTGACCCACAAATCGAGAAATAAATTGTTCCATTTAATCCAGAGAAAAACCGAAGTCTTCTCCCTACCGCTCCACATATATTTGGAGACAGTTCCTCGGGTATTTCTTGAATTTTTTTGCGTGCATTATATTTACTATTAATTGCTGAAAATGTATGGGACAATGCACAATTT
This sequence comes from Birgus latro, assembly GCA_018397915.1. Classification (NCBI taxonomy): domain Eukaryota; kingdom Metazoa; phylum Arthropoda; class Malacostraca; order Decapoda; family Coenobitidae; genus Birgus; species Birgus latro. The sequence continues at coordinate 29,002 of JAGKTI010004136.1, forward strand.
GTTCTTCTTTCATATGGAAGCCTTAACACAATATTGAGATAGGTCAATATTATTCTCTGGCTAATGTTAATCAATGGTGTTGGTACAGGAGCTGTGACATACAAGCAATAGAGATGATGAACAGCTAAACTCCTCTCGAGCAGTTTCTATGCATGCTTGATGTTGTTACGGGCATATGTACTTTGGTAAACTATGGTAACCAGTTGTTTATTTAAATATGATCAGCCTAATCGTAAATGGTGTTGCGCATTATCCCCC
>JAGKTI010004136.1:29608-52377 GCA_018397915.1 Birgus latro
GGGAACACCAGGACGAAAATAGGGATGTAACGGAACACAGAAACACCATGAATAATGAAGTCCAGTAAATTATAGGAACTACCTCAAACCGTGCTTCGTAGCCTGCACCGAAGTGGCGGACTGTTTTGCAAGAAGTGAGGAGGAAAACCACGCTTATCACGCAATATGACTGCCTGTGAGGATTTGAGCGAAGTGAACTTTAGCCTTGAACTGAGAAAGGTGATCGAAAGCAAAAGGCCATGACGCAACAGTTACGAGCCGTGAGGTGAACATAAACTGTTATGCCGACCATCATCCACTCACTTGATGTAGTGCTGCCTACTTCTTCCTTAGCCTTTATCATTCTCTTTCTGAGCCTGCCCTCCTCTCGTCCTATTTCTCCCATCTTTCCTGTCACTTCTTATTGCTTTTCTTTCCTTTACAGGTGGCTTTACATTGAGTGACAAGCCAAATGGTTTCCTGTAAACCAAGAAACCATTTACAACGCTGGGTGGTAACCATATAATCAAACCATACGTGCTCCCTGCGTGTCAATAAGTGGGTTGGTGGAGGGTTAGTGCCCCTTCCTGTAAAACAAATAACTCAGAGTCAAATGGCCACCCCTTACGGAATTATGGCGTCTGGCAATAGATAGATAGATATAGTAAGAAGACAGGAGCACTGCAAGTTTGCAACTTTCGCCCTTTACAGGTTTGACCTTGCCTTGTGACTTTGACCGGTGACCGATTATTCTCACAATCAGATAACTTCATCTTTTGCTATCAGCCCTTCCACCAACATTAATACAAATTGGATCAAAATTGAAATGCCAACCCGAAGGGGAGACCACAGGGAGGCATGCGGTGGTGATCAAAGACCAAAGAGGGACCACAGGGAGGTGCATAAAGTGCCCGGACAAGATGGGCTTACGTCCCCCACCACCATGTGCCCTTCTTCCCCTCAACGGAGCCCGCGGAAGATACACCGTCCCACTGTACTACTCTCGGGCCAGACCAGCATTCGCCAGGATTGCAGGATTGGGGTGGGACTTGTTCCCTAGCAGTCCCAAGTAGAGCCAAGAAAATGGCCACTGTCCGCATCAGGGAATAGGCCACCATACTCTTCTCATCTACCACCCCCTGCAGAACCACGGTGACAGCCACTGTCCGTGCCAGGGAGGAAGAGGCCACCAACCTTTCCTCATCTGCAGCCTCCACTGGAAGCAGAACCACGGCGACGGCCACCGTCCGCACCAGGTAGGGAACGGCCACTGTCCCTCTCTCACCTGCTGTCCCAGGGCAAGGCAGAACCATGGCGATGGCCACCGTCTGCACCAGAGAGGAAGAGGCCACCGTCTTTTCCTCATTTGCTGCCCCCACAGACACAAGCAGAACCACGGCAACGGCCATCGTCCATGCCGGGGAGGAAGAGACCACTGTCCTTTCCTCATCTGCATCCTCTGTTGGGAGCAGCACCACGCCGATGGCCACTGTCCATGCCGGGGAGAGAACGGCCACTATCCGTCTCTCACTTGCTGACCAAGGGCAAGGCAGAACTGCAACGATGGCCACCATCCACACCAGGGAGGAAGAGGCCACCATCCTTTCCTCATTTGCTGCCCCCACAGGCACAAGCAGAACCGCAGTGATGGCCACTGTCTGTGCCAGGGAGAAAGAGGCCACTGTACTTTCCTCATCTACCACCTCTACAGAGAGCAGTGCCGCAGTGACGGCCACCGTTCATGCCGGGGAGAGAACGGCCACCGTCCATCTCTCACCTGCTGTCCCAGTGTCCAGCAGAACTGCGGCAGGGCCTCTGTGCCTGTTGGGGAGGGAACGGCCGCAGTCCTTCCCTCGTCCGCTGCCCCTGGGATGCCCCTCGAGGGTAATGTCCCTTGCTCACCTCACCCCTCCGGAGGTCAAGTGGGACACCGCTCTCTCTCTCCCCACAGAGCCAGAGAGCCAGTGAAGGTGCAGCTGGAGAGGATCTACAGCAGCCCCGTAGTGAGCCCGAGGACTCACTAGCTGTAGCCAATGCCCCCACGTCACCCCTCGCTGTCGGACTCCTGGAGGAGGAGATGCAGCAGGCAGCCCCTGATGGCCTCTCGACCCGAGAGAAGCTGCAGCCCCCAGCCATACAGGGGCGTCCCCAGGACTCCAGGATGGGACCTCCCCATCCCCACCGCCGAGCAGTCCTCCCCCAGGAGTAAGCATAGGGAAGCGCGCCTGCTCTCCCTGTTGGGTCCCAGTCCAGAGGGCTGACCCACCCACCGAGGCCCCACCAGGGAAAGGCCCTCCTCTACACTGCCCAACAGCCCACCTCCGACGACCCGGCCCCTGACAGCGGTCCCGTGCCTCCTGTGGGAGAGCACGTCTGACGGGACCCCTCCCACACTTGGACAAAACCTGCAGCTGCCCAGTCACCAGTAGCCCAACCTGGATCCTCTGTGTATCAGATAGTGTGTTTGATCTGTATAGTGTATTGTGACTGGCATTGTGTATCTTTATAGTAATACACGTGTAATGTTGGTCGACCCAAGTTTTATGCCCTGTTCCTCTAGTTGCATGCTCTAGACCCGGTCTTGAAGGGAACCCCAGACCCATTGCTCGTGTACAGAGAGAAAAGAGTTGAGCTCTGAACACATAGCGTAATACTGGTGGCTAGCAGTGGTTCTTGATCCGGTCAGAGAGCAATGAGGAATAAAAGGGAAGTCTAACAAAATAATGGCCAAACCACACGGATAATTGCCATAATTCGACCCCGAACATTGCAATATAAACACATACATGTGCATGATCAAACCACTATTGCACATTGGACTCGACCACGACAAGGAGAAAATAGCAATTACTCTACCACACTTGGGAAAAGCAGTGTCCAGCATCGCCAAGAAGATCGTCCTGCAGATGACATGGGCGCAGTTCACGCAAATTGTGATCCAAGCAGTCACGCCATCCCACTCTCACCTACGATGGTAATCTGGACGACACACTCATCCAGGCCAGGCGACTCGTCACCGCCGTTTACCCGAGGACTGACACGGCCACCCGGGAACAACATATCTTCAACACCCTGTTGAGGATCCTCCCCAGCACCGTAAGGGAACATTTCACAATCTATGACCTGACGGGAAACCTCAACAAAGACGTCCAGCTGGTTAGACACCTTCTAGCCACTCCCACCACCCCATAGCACATCAGCGCAGTCAGCAAATTCTCAACACAGAGGGCACCACACCCCAAACCATGGACGCCCCTCATCCATACAAGTCCTCAAACAACACCCACTATAACCAGGGCACTCCCTACCAAAAGATGCCCTGCCCCTGAGGAGAATACTAATCTCATCTCTATCAGTCCATGGGAATTCTCCACCTGTAGTCACTTATGCCCCATTCATGACATACGTGAACAGCTAAAAGCTGCCTGGTGCAGACCAACCACCTAAGGGCGCCGCAGTCTCTTCCTTGGACAACAAGTGCATTGAAGACAATGCCTCACCCACCGACTATGCTGATCCCAGGGAAGTGGAGCCCGAAGGAGAAGACGCCCCACAACAGCTGGATTTTTAGGACTGCCTTTGCACCTCTCCATGGTGGCAGGGGCCACCTCACAAAAATACTGCCCCCCAGTCTGCGACAAGATGAGACTGAATGGGGTAAAAGCGAGACTACTGGTTGACATTGGGGCGGCCAGATCCTGCCTCTACATTCACTTCTACTCACGTCACACCTCGGCTTTCAGACCGCTTCTCCCGACTTCAGCTCACCTCATAGCTGCGGGGGATGGCCCCCTGCCAATACATGGGGAAACCCAGGCCCTGCGTGCCGACACCCACCAGGAAGTATCAATCCAGCACAAATTCATCATCTTTGACTCGACCTGCATGACTGTACTCGATTCTGTACACGAGCAACGGGTCTGGGGTTCCCTTCAAGACCGGGTCTAGAGCATGCAACTAGAGGAACAAGGCATAAAAACTCGGGTCAACCAACCTTACACGTATACTACCACAAAGTTATACAATGCCAGACACAATACACTGTACAGTTCAAATGCACTATCTGATACACAGAGGATCCGGGTTGGGCTACTAGTGACTGGGCAGCTGCAGATGTTGTCCAGGTGTGGGAGGGGTCCCGTTAGGCGCGCTCTCCCACAGGAGGCACGGGACCACTGTCAGGGGCCGGGTCGTTGGAGGTGGGCTGCTGGGCGGAGTAGAGGAAGGTCTTTCCCTGGTGGGGCCTCAGTGGGTAGGTTGGCTCTCCTGGGCTGAACAGGGAGAATAGGCGTGCTTCCCTGCACCTTCTCCTGGAGAAGGACTGCTCGGCGGTGGGGCTGGGGCCGTCTTATCCTGTAATTCTGGGGACACCCCTGGATGCCTGGGGGCTGTGGCTTTGCCTGGGTTGAGAGGCCGTCAGGGGTTGCCTGCAGTGTCTCCTCCTCCAGGAGTCCAACTGCAAGGGGGTGACGTGTGGGCATTGGCTGCAGTAAACGGATCTCCAGGCTCACTACGGGGCCACTTCAGATCCTCTCCAGCTGCACCTCCACTCGGGGGGCTGGTTCTGTGGGGTGAGAGAGAGGGGTGTCCCACTCAACCTTGGGAGGGATGAGGTGAACAAAGGACGCTACCCTCAAGGGGCGTCGCAGGGGTAGCGGACGAGGGAAGGACGGTTGCGGTTCCCTCCCCAACAGGCACAGGGGGCTCAGCCACAGTTCCACTGGGTCCTGGGACAACAGGTGAGAGAAGGACGGTGGTCATTCTCTCCCCAGCGAGGACAGTGGCCGTTGCCGCTCTCCTGCTCCCTGTAGAGGCAGCAGGTGAGGAAAGGATGGTAGCCGTTTCCTCCCTAGTGTGGACAGTGGCCGTCGCCACGGTTCTGCCTTGGCCTGGGACAGGTGAGAGAAGGATGGTGGCCATTCTGCGGCGCAGACTGTGGCCATCGCCACAGTTCTGCTCCCAGTGGAGGCTGCAGATGAGGAAAGGATGGTGGCCGTTTCCTCCCCAGCGTTGGATGGTGGCCGTTTCCTCCCCAGCGTGGATGGTGGCTGTTTCCTCCCCAGCGTGGATGGTGGCCGTTTCCTCCCCAGCGTGGGTGGTGGCCGTTTCCTCCCCAGCGTGGATGGTGACCGTTTCCTCCCCAGCGTGGATGGTGGCCGTTTCCTCTCCAGCGTGGATGGTGGCTGTCGCCATGGTTCTGCAGAGGGTGGTAGATGAGAAGAGTAAGGTGGATTTCTTCTCCATGATGTGGACAGTGGCTGTCGTCACAGTTCTACATGGGACTGTTAAGGAACAACTCCCACCCTGATCCTGGCGAGTGCTGGTCTGGTCCGAGAGTAGTGCAGCAGGATGGTGCATCTCCCGTGGGCTCCGTTGAGGGGAAGAGGGGCACATGGTGGCAGAGGACGTAAACCCGTCTTGTACGGGCCCTTTTCGCGCCTGCCTGTGGTCTCTCTTTGGGGTGGGTATTTCATCATTGTTGCACACCTCCATGTGGTCTCCTCTTGGGGTGGGTATTTCATCACCATCACTGGTGGAAAAGTCACGTCCCCTTGGCTGGAGGTGGTAGGTGTCGGAGGTAGTGGTTCGGTGGGTCGGCGTGAGGTGGTGGAGGAGGGCGGTCCAGTTGTGGGTGGGTAGGTTTGGCTTCTGGTGTGGGTTATAGGTTATGTGGAGGGTGGAGGTCTGTGGGGTCCTTCACAGGAGGTGGAGGAGGTGAGGTGTCCCTCGGAGGCAGTGATGTTTGCCCTGGGCAGGGATCCAGATCATCCGTCGGACCTTCGGCTCTGGAGGTAGGGAGTGGTGAGTGGATGTGACTCCTGGTTGAATACTGGAGATGGGTGAGGTGACCTGGGTATTATGAGGTCACTGGGGACAGATAATAATCCTTGCCTGGTGGGTTTGGCCACTGGAAGTTTCCACTGCACTTGATTTATCCTTGGGGTTATGGGGAATGTGTTGGGGGTGGGGGAGATGGAGGTGGGTGGTGTTGGGGGCATTGGGGGTGTGGGTGAGGGTGTGGACATGTATCTAGCTGGTGGGCGAGAGAGCTGGCTCGATATGGTAGTGGTGGTGGTGAGTACAGGTGTGAGTGGCGAGGAGCTGGGGCCATGTGGTGAGGTGGATGGGTGGGGGTGGGGAAATACACAGTCCCGCTGCCCTACTCTTGGGCCAGACCAGCACTCACCAGGACCAGGGAGGGAATAGCCACTGTACATTCCTCATCTGCTGTCCCAAGGCAAGGCAGAACCATGGCGACGGCCACTGTACACGCTGAGGAAGAATCTGCCTTGCCCACTGCCACAAGCGGAACTGCAGCGACGGCCACCATCCATGCCGGGGAGTGAATAGCCACTGTATGTCCCTCATCTGCAGCCCCTGCTGGGAGCAGGACCACAGCAACGGCCACCGTACATGCCAGGGAAGGAATGGCCACTATACATCCCTCACCTACTTTCCCAGGGCAAAGCAGAACCACGGCGACAGCCACTGTGCAATAATGGGATTTTTATGACTATATAAATTAAGTGATCCCACCAATTTGCCATCAGTGTAAGGGCGGAAATTTTATACAGTTTAATTTATGAAGATTCCACCGCTCTGACACCAGTCTAATGATGAAAATTTTGATCATACAAATTATGGTAGGAAATCCCACTGCTGAACACCAGTCTAATGATGAAATTTTTAACTCACCTATAATTTTTAAGAAATTCCACTGCTGAAACACCAGAGTCGATATGGATTATAATCTGCATAGAATTTTAAGGAAAAATCCCACCGCTTTTACACCAGTGTAAGGACGCCAAATTTAGGTTCCCTCTAAATAAAGAAAATTAACTGATTGCTACCGCTGTCACCAGTGGAATGATGCGATTATTTTATACACGCATATAATTTTAGGAAATCCACCGCATTGACACCAATGTCGTGCTGCGGAATTTAAGGGCCTCGTTAATTTACTGATATTTAATGAATTACCAACACGAAAAAAAAAAGTAAGAAAACAAAACGATAATAGGCTGCCACCACCCAGCATATGCCGGGAAAGAATAATTAGTCCCGTTACGGTATGAGATAGGACACTGAGGCCTTGAGACTGTAATTAGGGTAGCGTGAGTAGATTAGAGCGCGTGAATCTTTTAGATGGTAACACACCTTGCGGGCCACTCAATCTCACAATCAAACTTCCCAGAGGGATTTAGAACAAGAAAAATAATTAATCTATGATGTACTGACTAACATACAGTGTATAAGACTAACTTTCGTTCAAAAGAAAAAGTACATAGATTACTCTTCAGACTATGATTTCTCTAGAAAAACTGGAATAATAGTATTCTCTTCTCCACAGAAATTAATACCGGGTAGACTAACATAACATGGTACAAAGTTTTTTAATCGTGTGTTCACCACAGCTGATAGGATACTTGGGCAGTTATCACACAATAAGATGATGGAAAATCCTGCACACAGATAAATTTATGCCCGATCAGTAGATGTACATGCACTAATATATTCATATAACTTCACCTCTTAACCTAATACAGTGTACAAAAAAAAATAATAATTCAAACACGTGCGTGACTTGCACTTCCACGGTCTCTAACGGACTCGTGGATCTAACTCACCGAGACACAACCTTCAACCAAAAATTACTCTAAGTCTGGTACATTCGCCCTAATTTCCCAAAGGTTTACATAACTTGATATAAATATATATAATTGGTGGTATAAGAATGATTCTATTAAAATTTCAAAGAGTTTGAAATACCCTGTACATTAGAGGAAAATCAACACTCGCTATCAACTAAACATTTCACTTCAGAAGAAAAGACTATTCAAATGGACCATTCAATTACATATTCGACCTCACAATACGGAAAGAGATGGAAAAGGGAGGAATTTGTGTATGGGCACTGGCAAGAAGGACCATGTGGTCACTTCAGCACCGTGACGAGAGGCCTCGATGAAACACCGACAATCTGTTAATTTATCGCTGTCAGGACTCCCAATGAACATAAAAGGAAGTTAGGGAATATTATCAGTCAGCTTACTAGTATATATATATGTAGAAGATCAATTACTGAGACAAAGTGGGGCGGGGGGATTTTAAGGACAAGCTTTCGACTGACCTATTAATTTATCACTGTCAGGACTCTCATTGAACGCCACCGTCTAGGCCACACACGCTCACTTGCTGTTGTCCTAACATCGGAACTGACTTCGACCAATTACTCTTCAGATTACCGACTACAACAACTAACAAAGAATATAAAACAAGGTATTCACCTTCGCCATACTTAGACGAAACTGACTTACGATGTTTAAAATTTTGTGGCAACCATATGGGTCTGACAGTTTTTACCGAAGCCTAAACCCACGAGTTTTAACTAATTGTAACCATGTGTCGCAGTTGCCCAGCCTACGTGACTTGACGCCAGTGAAAAAATAAATAAATTTCATGGTTACAAATGACTATTATCAATAATCAGACTTCACCTAAGCTCAAATTCATTATTATATAATACAAAAAGATGATAATACTGAAATACAGGAGTTAGGGGTTGGAGCCACAGACAACATGACGGCTGGAGCAGATGACACCAGCACCCCTAACCCCCCCAGTACCACCGGAGGACCGCCGCTGACACAGAGCAGCTGGGAACAGGAACGGCGCACCTGTATCACTTCCCGGTGCCCCTCTTGCACCCAGGTGGTCACCCGGAAAGGTAGCAGTCGCCGGCATCTAGTCTCCGGCCGGAACTCCACTCACCAGGTAAGGGGTGGAGTTTACAACTCCACGCAACGCCGCGGTATCGGCCACAGTCGTACCGGGTACAGGGCAGAACCGGCCACAGTCCATTCCCTAGTTGCATCCCTGCCACAGGGCCGCGGCACGGATGCATGTCGGCCGGGCAGGACAGGCCATAAGTCGTCCGTCTCCTGTAGGCGTTCCCCCCAGAGTGGCGCCGCAGTATCGGTCATAAGCCATACTGGGTACGAGGCAGGATCGGCCACAGTCTGTCCCTCTGCTACTAGTGTTCCCAGCTCACCAGTACGGGCCATTAGCCGTTCCAGAGCTGCCACCTCTTGTGCCCCTCCGACGTCGGCCATAAGTCACATCAGGCCAGAGGTAAGGCAGGCCACTAGCCGCACTGAAGCTGTTGTCCCCTGAGCCACCCAGACATCGGCCATAAGTCACGTCGGGCCAGAGGTAGGGCAGGCCATTAGCCGCATGGAAGCTTTTGTCCCCTGGGCCACCCAGACATCAGCCATAAGTCATGTCAGGCCAGAGGCAGAGCAGGCCATTAGCCACACGGAAGCTGATGTCCCCTGTGCTACCACGACGTTGGCCATTAGTCACGTCAGGCTAGGTGTAAAGCAGGCCACCGTCCGCTTCTCTCCTACAGGATGACCTGCAGCCAGAGAGGACCCTTCACCTGAGCCGTGGCAAGGCCTCACACGAGGTCTTGGTTCCCTGCAACTCCACCAGGGTGAACAGTGGCCGAAGCAGAGTCCCTGCAGACCCTGCAGCCAACAACGGGCCCTATCCACTACTCCCCTGGCCCGAGGTTCCCGTGAGACGACCCTGTCGGCGACGCCGCCCTCTAGCAGTTGCTGCAGTCCAGCCGCCCCGGGTTCCAGTGCCCTGGGTCCTCAGTTGGCCTGGGAGTTGCCCCGAACACCAGGGCACGACTCACCTGTGGGCGAGGCCTCCCTGAGTCTCTCCCAAACCCGACGACAGGCCCGTCTTCTGGCTCTCTTCAGGCCAAGCCCCTAGTCCCACGACTACGTGTGGGGCCCTGTCCAGGGGCGCACCACTCTGCCCTTCCTCCGGACGGAGGAATCAACCTAGGGCCCACCAGTGGTGACAAAGTGAGTGGACTTTACATATGTGTGTGCTCTTTCGACCCAGATATTTGTGTGCATTAACGTAAACCTTACGAGTGATCCCCTGCAGTGTATTCTCGAATTAAGTGACCAGGAACCCAGAGTATAAGATTGGACGAGCCTAATAGCTAAACGTGGCCTGACCTATATCCCGGGTAGAGTCCTGCGTCTCGAGCTGTCTTTGTGACCAGCAGAACATTAATATTGCATCGGTTGTGCCATTCCCTTGTTATTGACACTCTCCCTCCCCAACCCACAGGCACGTGAGTGAAACACCTCAGTGACCAACAGAAGGAGTACATGTTATTTCCATCGTGCCTCCCCTTTGTGCATTAAATCTTCACCCACCCCCGCGTCCAGGCACGTTAGTCAGGGCAAGCCAGAATATCACAGTTCCCCCTGTCAGTATTACTGCGGGCAACTCTACCTGAGATAGACTTCCGGCCAACAGGTGTTAACATAACTCATATACAGTGCCGTCCAGTGCAATTCGGGTTTGGGAAATTATAGTAAATTCATTCCTGTGTCTTAAATTATAAGTGTATTGTATGTGCCATAAGTGTTGGGTAAATAGTACCATACTTCTACCAGTCGGTATAGTGACAGATTCCATTTGTGTTAAGAGTTAACCCATCCCCGACCAACCCAGTTTTAATATATTTGTGATGTACTATTGTCCTTGGGAAAATATCTGGAATACTGGAATACATGTGTGTAATACTTACTGCCTTGTTTTTGTGTCCAGTCCTACTCTTTAGAGTTACCTCCCTGTCTAGAATAGGGACCCGCTGTAGCCTTTGTATTTGAGGGTGAGAAACCGATCCACAAATACGTAGCATAACACCGGTGGCTAGCGGTGGTTCTTGACCTGGACGGTGAAAAAGGACTGGAAAACTTTTTTTTTTTGTGAAAGTGGCAGCCAAAACACATGTACCTCTACCAAAATTTGACCCAAAACAATGCAACATCACGACTTACTTAAATATGGTCAAGCCATTGCTTGATATTGGGTTTGAGGAAGTTAATCAGAAAATAGCTGTCACTCTACCTTACCTGGGAAAGGCGGTATCTAGTATAGCACCAAAAATAGTCCCAGATCTCACGTTGGCCAGATTTGCAAAAATAGTAACAGACGCTATTACCCCGTCATTAGGGAAAGTTGTCGCAGTTTCACAACTAGATGCCCTAAAATATGACGGTGATTTGGACAAGACGTTGGTCCAAGCTAGGCGACTCGTCACTGCCGCATACCCGGATGCTGAAATGAACACCCGGGATGAACATATATTCAACACTCTCCTCAGAGTCCTTCCGGGCATGGTTAAGGAACATTTCACTATCCATGACCCGACAGTAAATTTGGACCATGATGTCCAGCTCATTCGCCACCTTCTCGCAGCACGCCCCGACACACAACACATCGGGGTCGTGAGCCGGTTCCCAACGAAACCCTCCCACATGCCGCCCCAACCCCTTCCAGCCTCAATGAGAAGCACCTCCACCTCGGCTCTCCCAAGAGCCCACCCCACCAGGAAGCGGCCGCCCCAGAAAGGTAATACCAATCTTATCGCTATCAATCCGTGGGAATTCACAGCCTGTAACAGCCGCTGCCCACTTCACGGCATACGTGAACAACTGAAGGTGGCACGCAGAATGAAAGCCGACCCACCGAGGTGCCGCCCAATGTTGGCAGTAGATGAGAGCCCTGCGAATCCCAGACCCCCCCTCGTTGAGGAACCTGACGCCGGCTGTGAACCAGAGAAGGCTGATACCAACACAGCCCTCGAGCTGGCGTTGGATTTTTAGGACCGCCCCCGCGCCTCCCCATGGTGGCGGGGGCCACCTCTACAAAGTACCAACCCCCGGGTCTATGACAAGATGAAACTACAGGGGGTCAAGGCAAGACTTCTGGTAGATACGGGAGCCGCCAGGTCCTGCCTGTATACACATTTCTACTCCCGCCATAAGAAGGTTTTTGGCCCCCTTCTCCCCACTTCAGCCCGCCTCATAGATGCGGGGGAAGGCCCCCTGCCTATTCTTGGGGAAACTCGGGCCCTACAAACCAAGACTCATCAACAAGCCTCCACCTGTCGTCCCTTCATCATTTTTTACTCGTCCTGCCATACTTATGATGGTTACTTGGGATTGGATCTGCTCCAAAAACTCCACACGCACATAGACTGCCACGGGAGGCGACTTCATTTCCGACAGCCTCCCCAACAGCCTCAAGTCATTTGTACTTGCACACAACAAGACGACACCCTTCCCCCTTCTCCTGCCCCAGCCCCCCCCGGCCCCACTTTCCCCACGACCGTTGCGTTCTCCCTCACCATTCCTCCCCACCATGAAGCTTGGCTACGGATCAATAAGCCCACAGGGACCCATTCCCTATTTTCTCCAAGTGTCCCCACCAGGCCCCTCGCTGCCTGCCTGATGTCGCCGACTTTCCTTCCGCCACATTTTAACGCCATCAAAGTGGCGAACCTGGCGGCTACACCCCTCACTCTGCCAAGAGGACTCCTAATCGGTGACCTAGAGGCAGCAGAGCCTTGCGACATCCACCCCTAGAATCAAACCCCTCTCCCCTCCCTCCTTTGCCTGACCACTTATCTCCCCATCAAGCCGAGACACTACACCATCTACTACTGGAATACCAAGACCTTTTCTCGACCGGGCCCGCCGACTTGAGGCATACGACGTATCTAGCCCATGAAATTCATACCACCGGGCCCGCCAACTTGGGGCATATGACGTATCTAGCCCATGAAATTCAACCACCGGGCCCCCCATCTGGCAACCCTCCCGCCAGATGAACCCACACCAACGGGCTGAAGAGGACAGGCAAGTTCGAGAAATGCTGCATGCTGGCATCATCACGCCCTCTACCAGCCCCTGGTCCTCCCCCATTGTCCTGGTTTGGAAAAAAGACGGCACTCAACGATTTTGCATCGATTACTGCCGCCTGAACGATGTAACCACCAAAGATGCCATTCCTCTCCCCCGCATAGACGACTCCCTAGACTCACTACATGGCTCCACCTGGTTCTCCACGCTGGACCTCCAGTCAGGATACTGGCAAGTCCCCGTCCACCCCCAAGATCAAGGGAAAACGACTTTCTCCACAAGTAATGGGAAACTTTATCAGTTTAATGTTCTTCCCTTTGGGCAATTCAACACCTCGTCCACCTTCTCGCGCCTCATGGAGTCCGTCCTCAGCAGTCTGACCTGGGAAGTCTGAATGGCGTACCTCGATGACGTTATTGTTTTTAGCAAAACGTGGGCAGATCACCTGCACCGCCTCCAACAGGTGTTTCAGCGAATACGCCAGGCTGGGTTGAAACTCAAACCCACTAAATGTGTCCTAGCCGCCCGCTCTGTTGCTTTCCTAGGACACATTGTCTCGGGGAAAGGCATCTCCCCAGATCCCGACAAGCTGAAAGCCATCGCCGACCAGCCTCTTCCACAGGACGTCCACCCACCCTCCAACACCACCCCCATAACCCTTCCTACTCCACATCTCGCATGGAAAAACCCACCCCGCTGCACTCCCAGGGGAACACCGCCCCCACACTCCACCGGCAATATAAACCGCACAGGGCTACCTCTAGCCAGCATTCGCCTCCAAGACACCACCACCACCACCACCATGCGTGTCACGAGAATCACTTGGATCCCCACCTTCGGCCGACATCAACGTGTCGGAAGCACACAACACCTGCTGCGACTTCTCCAGCAGGCAAACCACCCTTCCACTCTGCGTGTCACCTATGCCCACCACCTGAACGCCAATATACCAACTGACCACTGGACTACCTTCCTAAGTCACCTCGGGCCTATCCACCAAACGGCCAGCACCAACCTATACCACCTCGTGACTTTGTTACCGAGGAGGGTGGTGAAATACGGGAGTTAGGGGTTGGAGCCACAGACAACATGACGGCCGGAGCAGACAACACCAGCACTCCCAACCCCCCCAGTACCACCGGGGGACCACCGCTGACACAGAGCGGCTGGGAACAGGAACGGCACACCAGTATCACTTCCCGGCGCCCCTCTTGCACCCAGGTGGTGACCCGGAAAGGTAGCAGTTGCCGGCACCTAGTCTCCGGCCGGAACTCCACTCACCAGGTAAGGGGTGGAGTTTACAACTCCATGCAATGCCGCGGTATCAGCCACAGTCGTACCGGGTACGGGGCAGAACTGGCCACAGTCCGTTCCCCAGTTGCATCCCCGCCACAGGGCCGCAGCACGGATGCATGTCGGCCGGGCAGGACAGGCCATAAGTCGTCCGTCTCCTGTAGGCGTTCCCCCCAGAGTGGCGCCGCAGTATCGGCCATAAGCCATACTGGGTACGAGGCAGGATCGGCCACAGTCCGTCCCTCTGCTACTAGTGTTCCCAGCTCACCAGTACGGGCCATTAGCCGTTCCAGAGCTGCCACCTCTTGTGCCCCTCTGACGTTGGCCATAAGTCACGTCGGGCCAGAGGTAAGGCAGGCCACTAGCCGCACTGAAGCTGTTGTCCCCTGGGCCACCCAGACGTCGGCCATAAGTCACGTCGGGCCAGAGGTAGGGCAGGCCATTAGCTGCATGGAAGCTGTTGTCCCCTGGGCCACCCAGACGTCGGCCATAAGTCACGAAAGGCCAGAGGCAGAGCAGGCCATTAGCCGCACTGAAGCTGATGTCCCCTGCGCTACCACGACGTTGGCCATTAGTCACGTCAGGCCAGGTGTAAAGCAGGCCACCATCCGCTTCTCTCCTACAGGAGGACCTGCAGCCAGAAAGGACCCTTCACCTGAGCCATGGCAAGGCCTCACACGAGGTCTTGGTTCCCTGTAACTGTACCAGGGTGAACAGTGGCTGAAGCAGTGTCCCTGCAGACCCCGCAGCCAACGACGGGCCCTGTCCACTACTCCCCCAGCCCGAGGTTCCCATGAGACAACCCTGTCGGCGACGCCGCCCTCTAGCAGTTGCCGCAGTCCAGCCACCCTGGGTTCCAGTGCCCTGGGTCCTCAGTGGCCCCGGGAGTTGCCCCGAACACCAGGGCGCGACTCACCTGTGGCGAGGCCTCCCTGAGTCTCTCCCAAACCCGACGACAGGCCCGTCTTCTGGCTCTCTTCAGGCCAAGCCCCTAGCCCCACGACTACTTGTGGGGCCCTGTCCAGGGGCGCGCCACTCTGCCCTTCCTCCGGACGGAGGAATCAACCTAGGGCCCACCAGTGGTGACAAAGTGAGTGGACTGTACATATGTGTGTGCTCTTTCGACCCAGATATTTGTGTGCATTAACGTATACCTGACGAGTGATCCCCTACAGTGTATTCTCGAATTAACACGTTAACCGCGTTTGGCAACTCAGCACACTCGCCCGCACCGCATAACCTTCATTACCCGACCACTCCAGTGTCCGTTGGACTTTTGCAGAGAGGGGAGGTATGTATCATTGTGAGAGCGTGGCCTGTAGTATAGAGCGTAAAAATCCATGGCACAAATATATACCGAATCGCGGACCAGTAATTTTTTTTCCCTTCTATCGCGTATTGGTACACCAGTGTGCCAGGCATGGGTTATAGCATATGATGATATATTCATGTTCCGTTATTTGGTGTAGTTTTATGATGTATATTTGAGTTAGTATTGATACAATAACTTAAATTTTGATAAACTGTGCATAGGAAAACCGATAATAATGTCTTTTTTCCCTCTCAACAGAAATGAACCCGGCTGTCTTTTACGGAGGACAATCACATACTTCATCTGATGATTCAGATGATTCAGATTTTTTTGTCAGTAATTCAGATGATCCAGATGATGATCTCTCCAAAGAAAGTGATTCTGAAACAGATGAAGAGCAGGATGAACAAGTTCAAGCACCAAATGGAAATGATTCAAACTCTGGAAGAAATGGAAACAACAGCACACAATCTGAATGGTTGCCTGTATCTTCAAAACAACGCATGCATGCCTTTACTGGCAAGGAAGAAATGAGTGTCACTATCAGTAATGCAGATAACGAAACTGAGGTGCTGCCTATTGATGTATATGGTCTCTTTGTATCTGATGACATCATTGATATGATTGTTCAAGAAACCAATAGGTATGCACAACAAGAAATTGATGCTGCAACAGTAACACGTAGGTCACGACTGGTATCATGGAAACCTACCAACAGACAAGAGATAAAGATTTTTTTTGGCATTGTGATTTTCATGGGATTAGTTGTAAAGCCTGAAATTCAACTCTACTGGTGTAAAAGTATGTTATATGATGATCCCTTTGTACCAAAGCTAATGTCAAGGGAAAGATTTGAGCTTCTCTACAGATTTTTGCATTTTGTAGACAACACATGTCATCCAAATTCTCAAGATAAATTGTACAAGGTCAGATCACTGATTGAGCTACTTGTTAACAATTTTAAAGCTGTGTACAAACCTGGCTCCAAACTTGTTGTTGACGAGAGCATGGTGCCATTTAGAGGGAGATTAGGCATCAAACAGTACATTCCAGGGAAAGCTAACAAATATGGAATGAAAGTGTACAAAGTTTGCACACCTGAGGGATATACATGGAATCTAGAGGTTCATGCAGGGACGAGTGATAAGACTGCTGACCTAAATGCAACTGAATCACGTGTGGTAAAATTATGTAATGAAATGTTAGGTATAGGATGCACTATCTACACTGATAATTATTACACCTCAGTCACCCTGGCAGAGTACTTGTTGGTCAAGAAGACTTACATTTGTGGAACTGTTAGAGCAGGTAGGAAATATTTGTGCCAAGAAGTAGTAAAAGCAAAGTTGAAGGTGGGAGAAATGAAAGCAGCAGAAAACAGACAAGGTGTGAAGTTATACAAGTGGAAAGATAAGAGAGATGTCTTGACACTATCAGCAGTACCTGAGCAAGGTAATGACTTAGTTCCAAGTGGAAAGAAAAACAGAAAAGGAGAAGAGATTGTAAAACCTGAAAGTGTCACTGAGTACAATAAACCAAAAAAAGGTGTTGATGTTGCTGATCAACTCAATTCCTACTACTCGCCACTCCGAAAATCAAGGAAGTGGTACAAGAAGCTGGCTCTGGAAGTGATTGCTGGGATATCAGTGACAAATGCTCAAATTCTATACAATAAATACTGCTCAGCAAAACAAGTATGCCTAAAAACCTTCACAGAATCAGTAATCCTCTCTCTTACTAAAAACATTCCTAAGGAAATTACAAAACCAGGGAAGATGACCTCTGATATATTGGGTGCAAGAAAAGAACATACCTTACAGGAAGCAGATGGACCAAAGAAAAACACAAGGAAGCGATGCAGAGGATGCTATGAAAAAATCTCACTGTGTGAGGGATACAAGGTGGCCACAAACAAGGCTAGGAGAGTATCCACCTATTGCAACGAATGTGAGGGTCAACCACACCTTTGCATTTCATGTTTCAACAAAAAACATGACTCGTGTAATTAGTGATCAACATTATGATGATCTAATATTCCATTATTTTCTTATATTGATTGTATTTTTGAAGTAATATGTCACCAAACATTACTTGTATTTCAGAAGCCTATTTTTTTTCTTTCAACAAATAAACTTATTGTCTTATCATTTTTATCTTATTTTCCAGTACCATAGCAATGCATCTGCAGTCATAATAAATACAAATTTATACACAAATTGTTTACATACTCATGTTTGTAATAGTTTGTAGAAAGTAATATTCGGGCCTCAGATGTACCAATACGCAACAAGTGAAACATCTGCTCGGTACAAGGGTGGCCCAATACGCGGTTAACGTGTTAAGTGACCAGGAACCCAGAGTATAAGATTGGACGAGCCTAATAGCTAAATGTGGCCTGACCTATATCTCGGTTAGAGTCCCGCGTCTCGAGCTGTCTTTGTGACCAGCAGAACATTAATATTGCGTCGGTTGTGCCATTCCCTTGTTATTAACACTCTCCCTCCCCAACCCACAGGCACGTGAGTGAAACATTTCAGTGACCAACAGAAGGAGTACATGTTATTTCCATCGTGCCTCCCCTTTGTGCATTAAATCTTCACCCACCCCTGCGTCCAGGCACGTTAGTCAGGGCAAGCCAGAATATCGCAGTTCCCCCTGTCAGTGTTCACTACGGGCAACTCTACCTGAGATAGACTTCCGGCCAACAGGTGTCTGTGACACAGGTGTTAACATAACTCATATACAGTGCCGTCCAGTGCTATATGGGTTTGGGAAATTATAGTAAATTCATTCCTGTGTCTTAAATTATAAATGTATTGTATGTGCCATAAGTGTTGGGTAAATAGTACCATACTTCTACCAGTCAGTATAGTGACAGATTCCATTTGTGTTAAGAGTTAACCCATCCCCGACCAACTCAGTTTGTAATATATTTGTGATGTACTATTGTCCTTGGGAAAATATCTGGAATACATGAGTGTAATACTTACTGCCTTGTTTTTGTGTCCAGTCCTACTCTTAAGAGTTACCTTCCCAGTCTAGAATAGGGACCCACTGTAGCCTGTGTATTTGAAGGCGAGAAACCGTCCCACAAATACATAGCATAACAAATACCAAACCTAACTATAAAATCCCTAATTCAAAGTGTGAATAAAAATTATCGCGAATTTTAACCTCGAGTTAACTTTTTTGCCTCTTTTTCGAGAGCAGATCACACTTCGCACTTCCATCTCGCTCCATACTGTCTTTATTAATAGTATTCCACTCTTGCTATACATTAACTAGGAACAAGCCCAAATATGAATTTGATGACCATTCCCTATGCATTGTATCAATTAAACAGGGGTTCAGAACTACACTTACATTACACTTACTCTAACTTAAACTACACTTATATTAACGTATATTATACTTATACTAACTTATATTACATTTATATTAACCTTAAAATTACGGCATTACAACTGTACGTGCCGGGGAAGAATCTGCTGTGCCTATCAGCACAAGCAGAACCGCGGCGACAGCCACCATCCGCGCCGGGGAGGGAACGGCCACTGTACATCCCTCACCTGCCATCCCTTGCTCGCCTCACTCTTCCAGAGGCCGAGTGGGACACCCCTCTCTCTCCCTAAAGAGCCGAAGAGCCAGTGAAGGCACAGCTGGAGAGGATCTGGAGCGGCCCCGTTGTGAGCCCGGGGATTCACTCTCTGCAGGCAACACCCCCACGTTACCCCTTGCCGTTGGACTCCCGGAGAAGGAGACACCACAGGCAGCCCCTGACGGTCTTACGACCTGAGAGAAACCGCAGCCCCCAGCCACCCAGGGGCAGCCCCAGGACTCCATGACAAGAACTCCCCCACCCCACCATTGAGCAGTCCTCCCCCAGGAGTAGGTGCAGGAAAGTGTGCCTGCTCTCCCTGTTCAGCCCCAGTCCTGAGGGCTGATCCACCCATCTAGGCCCCACCAGGAAAAGGCCTCTCTCTACACCGTCCAGCAGCCCACCTTTGATGACCCTGCCCCTAACGGCGGTCCTGTGTCTCCTGTGGGAAAGCACGTCTGACGGGACCCCTCCCACACCTGGACGACACCTGCAGCTGCCCAGCAACTAGTAGCCCAACCCGGATCCCTGTGTATTAGATAGTATGTCTTATCTGAGTATTGTATTGTGTCTGGCATTGTAATTCTTTTTGGTAATACACGTGTAAGGTTGGTCAGCCCGAGTTTTTATGCCCTATTCCTCTAGTTACATGCTCTAGACCCGATCTTGAAGGGAACCCCAGACCCAGCACTCATGTACAGAGATCAAGGAGTTGATCTCTGACCACGCAGCATAACAAGGAGTATGTTCACAAACACTTCATGGGAAGGCCTTGCGTTCAAATGAGGTAATGCTTACAGCTTATCCTTCAGTGACCAGTGTGGTACAGTGGGTCTCGGTGCTGCCTCCTAGTCGGAATATACGAGTGTTGAATCCAGCTGGCTACAGTATACTTGTAACTGAAAGGTACGAGGATCAGATCCGGCCAGACTACAGTAAAAACTTAACCTGACTATCATAGCATACTGTAATGAAATGGTGTGGTGCTGCTTAAATAAACAGCTTTTGAAGATGTGCAGTTAAGTACTGAATGGCATGGAATATGCAGGTAAACCACCCAGAAAACTTGCTTTCAGGGAAGGCAATGCACATTGCCAAATTTAAGTCAGACGAGTGTTGAGTAATATTAGCAAGCGAAGTGCAATGTTTTTGGTAAAATGCTACTTGCTCAAGGAGAGGGTATTTTAAATATAAGCTATTCCCTATACAACTTGTATAGCGTTAATTATAAATACATTTCATATGTAGGGAGATCAGTGGATACATTACAAGTGTTTTGCTGTGTATTTGTGAGATGGTTTCTCGTCCCTCAAATACGCAGGTTACAGCGGGTTCCTATTCAAGACCGGGTCGGCAATTCTAAAGCAAGGACTGGACACAAAAACAAGGCAGTAAATTGTTATACACATGTATTACAAATATCTTCCTAGAAACAAAATTTACATCAATAGATACACTAGATGCTGGGCTGGCCAGAAGTGGGTCAACACAAGGTTTTACTTGACTGGAAATCTGTCTCTATACCGGCTTAAGGAAAGTATGGTAATATTTACTCAGCACTTATGGCACATAGATTACACTTGTAATTCAGGACACAGGAAAGCACTTGCTACAATTTCCCAATCTAGTATTATTGTGCTCAAAAATTTAGCACTCTGGAGAATTTGAATTTATCTTTATACTAAATAAAATTAATAATTCGGTGTTTTCTGTTTACTGCCAGAGTAGATATCCTAGAGTTTTTAAGAAGGCCTCATATAATAATTGAAATAATTAGGTATGCTGCCACCACCCAGAGGTTGCCGGGAAAAAAAGTAATAAAAAAAGTTTTAAAGATATACGTCCCGTACGATGGAAGAGGGGACAAAGAGGCCTATGGCAGTAACAGGGTAGCGTGAGTATAATATATGAGAGCGTGGATTTTATAGATGAAACATGCCTTGCGGGTCACTCGACCTCATGAAATACTCCCCAGTGGATTTATGCCAAACACTTACGAAAAGTATACTTATCTATATTGCTAACCTTAAATTACACAGAATGAATAGAACTACGAACAGGAATTAGTTCTGGAGCATAGTAATGCATTAGTCTCCAATACAACAGAAAAAACTGGGAGAAAGGAAGCTCTCTACTCCTCAGTTTATAATTCACCTGACTCACATATCACAGCACAAAGAAATTATTCAAGAATATATCACTACAGCAGAACCTTGGGCTTTACATCCAACAAGATGTTGATTAATCTGCTCACAGAACTACTCGCCCGATACAAAATTCACGTACATAAAGAATTCACTCAACTCAACTGTGATATAGAAAATTCACTACAACAGGAGAAACTCACATAAACCACAGTCTCAAAAGGACTTGTAGTAATTCCCAGTTTACAACGTGTTACACAGTTTACTCTACTTTTAAAGAAATCATCCCTATTTTACCTGGGTTTGCACCACATAACATATCTAGGTAAATAATCATAAGCCCAAGAATAATACAATATGCAGACTCAGCGCTCACCGCACTCCGTATGATGAAGTATTACAACACTCCGCTTCTCACTCACTTGTAACCAAAATATTACACTACATGAATAAAAAGCTTTCTAAGTGGACCATTCGACATTATCGACACTGTGAATTGAAAGGAACTAAGTGGAAACGTGTAAGGGCTTTTGGCACTAGAGGCTGCGGGACTCGACGCACTGGCAGCACTGGACTCCGTGATGTCACACCATATCTGCGGACCGCCCTCCATGAAGTTCAACTCAGAAGTGTCGCTCTGTAAACAGGAGACGCAGGACGCCCCCGCTAAAACCCGCAACGTTCTACTACCCGTTCTGACTTCGACCAATTACTCTACAGTCAACTTGTTATATCATCGTCCAGGAATTTTGCAACAAGGAGTTTACACAGTCCTCTGCTTATACAAAATAACTTATGATGATTTAAATTTTGTGGCAATAACATAGGTCTAACAATTTTAAAACGATGCCTAAAGTCACACATTGACACAATTTCTCTTTGTCTCGCGCCGGCACTGGCCTACAAGCTCTGGTGACTGTGTTAAATAAATTAATTTCGTGGCTAACAATGACAATAATCAATAATCAGACTTTACCTAGGTTCTTAGACATCATTATTTAGTACAACAAGACGACAAACACAAACTCAACTACAAAATTCTGAATTCCAGGTGTAAATACGACTCACCGCTAATTTAAGTCTCGAATTAACTTTCTATGCCTCTTTATCGAAACCAGACACGAATTTGCACGTCCAACTCGCTCCACACGGTCCACATTAACAATAATTCTGTCCTACTACACTTTAACTAAAATCAAGCCCAAAAAATGAATTACAAGTTCCACTTCCCATACATTACATCATCTTAACAGGGTCCAGAATTACTCTTACAACATACATACATACATAACCTAAAGTAAATTACATACATTATATACTTACACTATACTTACACTAACTTATATTACTCTTATACGACTTATATCATATGCAAGAAATATGGCATTACACGGGTTTATCCTCCCAAAGAAAAATTTAAACATCATAAGTCTTCACACAATACATTCTACTACACTTCCTAGAGTCCTGTGTGTGGATGGGACAGACTCACCCAACTTGACTATGCATTTACTCTATGAACTACAAATTAAGACAGTGCTCTCACTATCTGATACTCCCCAAAAAGTGGCACCTGTCGGTCCAAGAATTAAATGCGTACCCCAGGGGGTCGCTTCTCTGTCACCAATGAACTCCCGAATATTCAGTAGAAAATTAAGACAGTGCTCTCACTATCTGATACTCCCCAAAAAGTGGCACCTGTCGGTCCA